>CAWUFW010018906.1:0-77500 GCA_963921515.1 Calotriton arnoldi | reverse complement strand
GCTCATACTTGGTAAGTCTGTTGTTGGTCAGATACTGTGTTTTCGTTCTGGTCATCAACAATTCT
Organism: Calotriton arnoldi; assembly: GCA_963921515.1. Lineage (NCBI taxonomy): Eukaryota > Metazoa > Chordata > Amphibia > Caudata > Salamandridae > Calotriton > Calotriton arnoldi. Next base: position 77,435 of record CAWUFW010018906.1, on the reverse strand, counting down.
ACTGAATGGGGCACATGAACAATGAGCGGATAACACATCACTATGCTTTCACATCTTTCAATGCTTTCACCGGTTGCAGCAACGGATTTCAGACATCCGGGCAACGCAGAAGCTACAGGATCTAATGTAGCTGAGAAGTAAGCTACTGGTCTACGGGCAACCCCATGTGTCTGTACAAGGACTGCTAATGCACATCCCTCCTTTTCACAGCAAAAGAGCAAAAACGCTTTGTTATAATCCGGCATTCCGAGAGCTGGAGCACGACAGATACTTTCCTTCAGCTCACAGAAGGCTTTCAAGCACTCGTCATCCCATGGTACCGGATCACTAACATCCTTTCGAGTCAGTTTCAACAAAGGCTTTGCTTGCAAGGAAAAATTTGGGATCCACTGTCGACAATAGCCGACCATTCCCAAAAACATGCAGACTTCTTTTTGTGTTTTCGGAGTTCCCATTTGCAGAATCGTCTCTGTGCGATCTGGTGACACCCTTCGTTTTCCTTTCTCAATCCGGTGACCTATGTACTGAACTTCAGACAAACAATACTGCAATTTGTTTGGAGACACTTTGTGTCCATTCTCTGCCAAATGATTCAGCAACGCCACAGTGTCAATCCTGCAAGCATCCTCAGTCTCTGAGGCGACCAAAAGGTCGTCTAAGTATTGCACTAAGACTGAGTCTTGGGGCATCACCAGTCCTTCAAGATTCTTTTTCAGACTTTGACTAAAAATGGAGGAGCTTTCTGTATACCCCTGAGGAATTCTTTCCCATGTTAACACACGATCGTCCATCCTAAACGCAAATAAAAACTGACTTTCTTCATGCAATGGTATGGAGAAAAATGCATGACACAAATCTATCACTGTAAACCATTCTGCTTTGCATGGTATCTGGAATAGAATAACAGCTGGATTCGGTACCACAGGACAACATGGGCTCACAATTTCATTAACCCGACGCAGATCCTGCACTATTCTGTACTTGCCATGTTGTATATTTCCTAGGGTGTCCATAAACGGGCTTTCCAGACTCATGTCCTTATATAGGCACAATTCGCCTTGCCCTTATATAGGCATAAAATCCTAGACCTTATTTAGGCATAACCCATGCACTCCAAATACAGGCATGGATTCCGACATCCGTCCACCCTAGCCTCACAACGAGTTCATGAAAAAAACAGAGCCTTAGGCTGCGGGAGTTTCCTTGCCCAGGACTATTGATTTCTTCAAGGACTCATATATTATGCATGAACCATTATTCCTTAGGGGTTCATTCATGACGTCTTTCGCTGCCCAACTCACGTCAATGCTAACATTTTCAGGTATAAATATACCTTCCCAAACCCCTGTAAATCAGAGGAGACCTCGACTTCAGAGGAGCCCGATTCCCAGCCGGACGCACTGAGAAGACGCTGTCATTCCTGCACGCAGAGAGTCCAGCTTCCAGTGATCTAACTTCCCTTGCGGGGTGTTGGAGTTCGAGTCTGGGAAAGAGATTCCTACCTCTCTTATTCTTCAGGTATGGAGCAGACTAGAACCTAGAGGGACTCTTGGCACACTGGACTCTTGGCATACTAAGCTTAACATACTCTTAGTATACTCTAGTCAGGATTACATCACCTACTTCTACTTCTCCCTACACCTAGGATAGGTTAGGAACACTGGGGTAGAACTAGGCTAGAAACGCATCGTATGAGTACTCGCATTTTTAGGCTGTGTCATTTTATGTAAATGCATATATGCTGAAAAGATAATGCTAACGCAGTATTATTTATTTCTACTGCTCACTCTGTACATTATTTATCTCACATACTGTCTTGTGATCGTAACAGCACATTTAACTTACAACAGAAACAAGACTGTTCAATAAATCCTTTATTGAAACGCCCGTCTGTTATTTCTGTGTAACTTTGAGAGTAACTAGACATGCACGACTGAGCTGAGTGAAATAGTTATCTATTGTTTCTACGACTCTGGGACACGTCCTGATTCTGTAAGGGAAACACAGTGGTCATGTTTTGCGGCTGCCAGAAACTACTCCCTTCTTGTCGTCAAGAAGTTTCTAGTGGCCTCTGAGCTAGCTGGCACAAGTAATTAAGTTTAATATACTCAATAGGGACATACCGACCTTAGTCCTATGTCAAACCCATAGGATATATTATTCCAATGCGCAGAGCCTATAAGGGAAATAGGAGCTACACTACATGGCGCCCAACGGTTTGGTAAGGCAGTAATTCAACGTTAGATACTGAGTAACTCAGCCGTGCTTCTTTTTCTCTCAGAGACCCCTACCCATATACTCCTAAAGACGTCTGGAGTGGGCAGGGTTAAGTATCCACCACGGCTACATAGGGTAGTACCCTATATATTAGCTGTTTGGTTAGCTCAACGTTGAAGGATACAGTGTTCCAAAATATTGTGCACCTTATCTTTGTTTCCTTGAAACTTGTTCTACATTTTTCATAAAACAAAATGTCCTTAAACTGGGACAATCCCGCCGGCTGATCCAGCCCAAGCAGCACTTTTTAACAATACAGGTTTAAATGAAACCGAGGAGGGTGTCATCGACATCGCTCCAAACTTAAGAAGAGCCATTACTCTAAAACTTATAAAACATGGCCTATCACCGAGAGGAGGTAGAGCAGTTTTCGTGATAGAGGCACATGAATCCTTTCAGACAGAGGTATTCTATTCATGGGTAATATTTCCTGAATCCAATTCAGTAACTCACACATTTCACTTCTACAAAGAAGATGAACCACCAGAGGAATACATTCCTTTCGAGGATATTGAAATTCCATTAACATACCAAGAGCATCAGCTCTGGTTTAAAGGCGCCCTAAAACATCACAAAAACATAACCAGGCTCGGTCCACTAGGTAGACCAGGAGCAACATGGCCGATTCTAGCCGGCTATCACCTCATCCCGACATCGAAATAATGTCAGATGAGGAACTACTTACTCAACTCACAGAGTTAATAAAAATCTACAGACAATTGGTTCAATATGTCATGCGGACTTTTACAGTCCAACCACCATTAACAATTCCAAATCAAACCCCCCACCAGGGGAATACTCTAAAAATTACACCACAGACTCTATACGCAGTCATGGGTAAAATGCCCACTAAGCGGGAGCAAATTCCATTTTGGATAGCTCAAAAAATTACTCAAATCGAAGCAGTATTTCCAAATACTAGCCCACATGAGAAACACAGAATCCTAACCATTAGTTTACCAATGGGGATCACACCACAACTGGAAGACTGCACCACTTGGGGCTCAGTCTTTGCTGCCATCTATACTAAAACACATGGTATTCCATCGATTGCGGTAATACCTGATGTCCTAAAACAAATTCAAAACGAATACGGGGCAGAGCCTGCTTTAAATTTAGGTATGAAATTACTGAAAAATTTCGACCAGGTCTCAACAATGATATTATCTAATATTAAAGGGGAGGCAGCAGCAGTGGCGATCCGACAAAAATTAAGGGAATTTGATGTTACAGAACATCAAACAGAGCTACCCAGAATAATAGAACAATCTTATGCAGAATTAGGCAGAGATAGTTTGGGTGGAAGACCAGTGAAGCAGAAACTATCTGAAAGTCCTGAGAAGGACTCAATTAAACAAACTCCTACATCTTCTAAAAAGAAGTGGGAGTCTACTAAACAAAATTCAAATGAGAAAGGTTCTCAATCCCGAGGTAGGTCTCCTCAAAAGGAGCCCTCTGAAAGGAGGTATAACCTCAGGAATAGGGATAATTTGAGAAAACCTGATAGGTATCATGATACTGATACACGTTCCTCTCGTCCCTTTCAGGTCTAATCACAGACTTCGGAAAGAAGAGGACGAACAGAACATAGAGAAGAACGCGTGAAATCGAAAGACGACAAACACGCTCCAAAAACTAAAGCAAAACCTCAATTCTCCAAAAAGAAAGTAGCAGGTCTGAAAGTAAGACATGCCAAGAATACTGAGAACACAACTCAAGAACGGAGAATGGGCTCAGACAATGCTGGACAGTGCAGCAGAAGTCACAATAGCTCGCCAGAACCTGAAGGAACTTCTGGAGATAGTGGACTTGAATGAGTACATTACAGTAGAGACTGTAGACACCAGGGTTAGTACTCCACAAAAGTTATTTGACATAACACTCCGGATGGAGGGAGACAAACCTAGACAGGTTAAAGCACTCTTTTGGGAAAGACTATCAAAGGGTTATGACATACTTCTAGCAGAAAAGGACTGGCCACCACAATTTGTCAGGGAGTGCCCACACGACGAGGACATTATTATGCCTGCCTTCTCCAATCACATACCAATTCACCTAAAATATACATATGCCAGAAAATGGGCAGTGTCCCAGGCTCCAGCATTATATAAAAATCATGTAGGATGGGATGAGGACTCACCTCACCATAAAATAAATCTGAAACATGAACCAACTGCACAAAGGCAGTATCCTATTAAGCAAGAAGCTAAAAAACAGGTCAGGGAGATCTTAGATCAACTTGAATATCAAGGGGTGATTGAAACATGCACCTCCTCAATGAACAATCCTTTGTTTCCTGTCTCAAAACCAGACAATACATATCGTCTAGTTTTGGACTACAGACATTTAAACACTTGTTCTAAAACTTTTGCAGTGCAAAATGCACATAGCACAGCATTAACGAATAACATTGTGCGTAAAAAATACAAAACAACGTTAGACATCTCAAATGGTTTCTTTTGTCAAAATATAGCACCTGAAAGTAGGTACTTAACGGCATTCTCCATAATGGGGACCCAGCGTCACTTTTGTCGACTCCCACAAGGGTTCAAAAACAGCCCAGGTTTATTCTCAGCGAGGGTAACGGAGTTACTACAAATCTATGACAACGAGGCATTGTCCTATGTCGATGACATCTATCTGACAGACGATGACTTGGACAAACACTTGAACAGGGTGAGCACCATTATATTGGGATTCGCCTCTGAGGGCTACAAGTTCAACTTTAAAAAGTCCCGAATTGCCCATCTCAATGTCCTATTTTTGGGATATGAGCTTTCAAGTGAAGGCAAGAGCTTGGCAGCTAACTTTCTAGAGAAATGTGCGCTGCTCCAACCTCCAAAGACGCTAAAAAACATACAATCCATTCTGGGTTTCCTAAATTTTGGAAGAACATACATACTAAACTATGCAGAAAGGGTTAAACTTCTCTACGCATTAATTAAACCTGATTTTTCAATCAAAAACTGGACAAACGAACACACAGAAATTTTGCGTTCACTCCAGGCTAACATGTTAGCAACAAATCACTTACAAACACGCGTAAGTCAAAGAAATTTGGTGATTCGAATAATTTCGGGTCAATGTGGATTCACCTACTTAACCTTCAATGAGGGTGAAAAAGTACCAATCGCGTACAAATCACATTTGTACACACAAGCGGAAATGCGATTCAGTTCTACTGAAAAATTCTAACAGCAGTTCAAACAGCTGTAGCAAAAGAAAGAGCCTTAGCCCAAGGGAAACGCATAATTGTCGTAACCCCGGTACCAGCTTTAGAAGCGGTCACAAAAGCAAGCATTCCAAATGCTAAAGCACTACATCTGAGATGGATACAATGGGTTAATTCTCTTGCTGCACCTGATGTTGAATATGTTTTTGATCCAGATTTAAAAACACAAGCATTTCTCCAATATGAACAAGAATGTCCTCTGCCCACTGAGATTCTGCCTCTCGATCAGTATGAATTTTAATTTACACTGACGGATCCGCACAGCCCGCAACAGGGAGTAAGCAAGCTTACAGTGCAGCGTGTGCTATCGTTAAAGGTCGCATGCGAAATGGCATCTTCAGACCTATGGTCACAAAAACTCAATCACTAGGTGATTGTACAGCTCTGCGAGCTGAACTACAGGCATTCAAACTGGCACTTGAGAGTACGGATCGAGAATTCCTCACACTAATCGTGTGCGATTCCTTTTACTGTGTTCAGTCGTATAATGACTATATACGAACCTGGCTTGAAAATGGTTTCAAAGATGCGAAAGGTGTCACAATAAAGCACAAACTGCTTTGGGAACAAGTAGTTCAGTTGAAAAATGAACTACCAAAGGCTCACGTGATTCACACACTGAGTCATCAGCGTGATGGCGTTCACGTTGCAGGGAATTCATTGGCTGACGAAGCCGCAAAGGGGGCTGTTCAGGCGGCTTCCGTAGCTACGATCACTCAAAAATAGACGGTGAGATAATGTTAGCTGTCAATGCTTCGAGCAAAGGCAGCAGTGCAGCGTTACCAAAAAAGTTTCCACTCAAGTACTCTTATGTAATTGATGCGAACAACGTTCCTTTTGCTCGAATCCCTGGAGTGGGGGATAGGGTAATTCCAAACATGGAACGAAGAGCAGCCTTAATTTATGAAACACATTTGGGGGAGGGTCTGTCACATCAAGGGATCTCAAACACAATTTTGAAATTAAAAGAGATGTACTGGTGGCCTGGAATGAATACACACATTCAAATATTCATCAACAACTGCTTAGACTATAAATTACAGCGAGCGAGCCACCACATACCATGCTGCGAATGCGGCAGCCCAGTACAGACACCACTGTTAGACAGTATTAGGCTATCTACTCGCCTGCGTCCCACTGGACAAAGGCATTCCCGCAAATACTGAATCTAGGTTCCTATGGTTATGGCCTCAGCGCTCGGCTGACGCTCGAACTGTTATAAAAGATTTGCGAGTCTTAATCGGCACATACGCAATAGGCACGCTACATTCTGACCAGGGTCCTGCGTTTAGCTCTAGGGCTTACAAGGAGGCCATGGCCAGTCTGGGCGTTGCATTGCGGTACTCCTCTCCATTCCATCCTGAGGGAAATTCTGTGGTGGAAAGGAAAAACCGGGACATAAAGCAGTCTATAACAGCTAGGGTATTAGGTTCGGGTGATGGGTGGGTCAAACACCTCAATAGCGTACAGCGCGCTCTCAACAATCTGCCAAGAAGTTCTCTAGGGGGGTCACTCCATATGAGGTCCTATTTGGGACAAGAATGTGGGTTCCAGACTTAGAACACGTAGGCACAGTGGTGGAAAATAAACTATTTGATATCAAAGATCGTTTGGCTGTTTTACAGGATCTTAACAAATTAAGAACGAAACAAAGCAACGTATCCCTACAGCCAACCACCACTGGGGAAATATCGGCGGTCCCAGCAAGGCCTGTCTGGATTCTGAAAGTTGGGGATCTAGCAGAGAAAAAATCGCGGACAAGAAGGAATTTGGACCTTCTTACAGACAACCGGTACCTGTTCTAGCTGTTCAAGGAACAAGGACAGTACTTCTGCCGCCCCTTGCTGGAAGAAAGGAGAAAAGATTTGTGTCCATCGACCTGATCAAACCACAGTATGTGGCCAATACTAAGCAGTAGGCCTCGTGGACTCCGACCTAGTATCAGACGCACTCCTCTCGCTACTATTCAAGAGGTTCAGACTGAAAGACTGATCACGATCGAGAATTCAGCTGTAACAAATGAAGGACTAAGCAACTAAGCTATGGAACTCATCCCTCTTGACAACCAAATAACAGTTCATCCAAATACACCTGTCTACACCAACGTGACACGTGATGAACTGTCTCCTGTGATTTCAACAAATCCTGATGCAATTCCAACAATTGACAGAACTGCTTCTGGCTATTTCATTGACTTTAATACGTTCTCAGAAGATCCAAGTGAACCTGAAACGACGCCAGCATCATTCAAACTCAAGCAGCAAGTACAAGACTTTATTCACTTTCTGAAAAAGACTTATCTGGTTTTGCCATGGATTACATCTGGACTTTTTGTTTTTATGCTCTGGCAAGCTTTGGTAACAACAGTAAGCATGCTTATAAGTGGCAGATACATCCATGTGAACAGTGAAGGAAAAGACGTAAACGTACTTTTGAAACCTCATAAATCTTCCCATCGTGAAGCAAGAGACTTGTCATTAGTGAACATCACAGCTGTTCCTATACACGATGGTATAGTGTGGGACAAAACAGATTATGAAATTTTCGGACCAACGGAACAATTGAACATTCCACATTTGTTTAAAATTTCACTAAGTGATTTAATTACGTCCAGTACCTATTCAGATGATTGGGACTTTGAGACTGTGACTGACATAATGTTTGATCTAGAAAAATCTGCTGCATTTTCTAAAAATGAATATTTAGAGGGTTCATCAGACTATGAAGAACTGTATTGTTATAACCACTATGGTCATCATTATTTGCATAAAACTGCATATCCAAGAAATGTGTTTATGTTTAACCAATGGGAACATTGTCCTACACCACCACAAGGTAGTTCAAAAACTTTTTCTAGTAAGTTTCCATATTTTTCAGGATACAATACATCTGACCCAGAAACGTTTTACTATAGAAATATAAACAAAACAGGACTGAAAGCTATGTTAACAAATACGAAACAGATTTACTCTGCAGCATTTATTGCCCAACTGTCTACACAGGGTTTCGACTTATGGAAAGACACAATTGAGACAAAAACTGTCTGGGGTAGTAAGGATTGGCAAGTACAGGGTATAGAAGCTTTGTTTAGAGCCTGTATCATCCCTGAACAAATACTGTTTTTGAATGAAACCGTCCAACAAACATCTTGTCTTGGATTAGCCAAGATCAAAGAGATGAAATCACCTTCTGTGCCAACACCTGCCAGTGATAATAATACAAAGGCAGTGGTGACAGTTGACAATATACTACAACTCAACAGATCTGATCCAAATTGGAAGAAATTGTTGATCTGGCCCATAGACACAAACAACTGTCAGGAAAGGTTCTTGAACAAAACTCAGGGCTTTACTATACATAGGCCAGACCCAAGATATGTCCAAAGACAACATCCGGGGGTAGTAACAACATATAGTGTAGGAAAATTATGCCTCGATTGGCTGCATAAATCTACACTATAGGATGTGAAACAACACTTATCCTTACTTACAGGAGACGCAGATCTTAGGGAATTCTTGCTTGGACCAAGAAAACCGCGTCAAAAACGTTTCATATATGCCGGCATTTATGCTGCTTATAATGAAGCATGGAAAGTGTCACAGATGGAGGCCGTAGAACGAATACGTGAACTTGATCGTATTAATTTAGAGAAAACACTCTCTGTGGTCGACAATGGGTTAACAACTTTGTCCTCCAGAATATATTCATTGGATGGCATAGTATCCTCTGCTATCGACATTCTAGAACAAGATTTGGCTATGTTACAACAAGGTCAATCCCAATTACGTTCTATAGTGTTATTGAGCTGGACGCTGCAATCTTTGCGAGCGGGCTATGTGCCTTGGCGTTTCATCAACACGTCTTCTCTGTTTGCAGAATATAATCTCACTGATAAACAGATCGAATTGGCACAAAGAGGAGCAAGGTATACAGTGCTAAGCATTGAAAAACTGGAGAAGTTACCATTCACAGTGGCAGAAAAACCAGCTACAGAATGGGTTATTCATGGCAAAATAACATTACCTGTGACTACTTTTCAGTTTCAGTATTGCCTCAGACAAGTGCAAGCAGGCAAATATGAAAGGTTGGGTAAGGAATACATTAAGACATCTTGGGATTTACCGTATACACATAGATGTTGGAGTGGGGATCGTGAAGTGTTTCTAAGCAGTACCAACTGTAAACATGCACTGACCGGTTCACTTATGTGTCAGGACATTTCTTTACACGGGGCTTGTAATGGTTCTGTGGCGAATTTGTCTTGCCATCAGCGGGGTACACCGGCTGCTGTGATTAATCCAACGTTTGGACAACTTTCTAACGGGAGTTACCTCATGTTGAATGATCAGAGTTGCTGCGGAATGTTGCCAGGCATCCCATATCTAGTAACGGTCAACTCCAGGGTCACTTGCTGTATGCAAGTATTGTTTCCCCCAATAGACACAGTCAGGGAGTCGCCGCTATGGCCTTCGCTGAACGTCTCCTTTATAAGATTTGATACTTTGAGCAGAATGAAAGCCATGCTTTTACAGCAAACAGTGCCTTTGACCTCGGCCAAAGAAACCTATGATCTACAAGTAGCAAGGACTTCGGCTGAGATACAGACTTTAATACGTACAAACTGCCCTATACATTTCGTAGAAATGATATCGCGTATCTTTAACATGTCAGATACGACCGGAATTGTACATGTATTTAAGAGCATTTGCTCCGGTCTGTTAGCACCTTTCCAGGCAATACTTGGAATTATCCCCAACTTTGCACATTCGGTGTTTGGTGGCATACCATTAATTCTCGCACTTGTTGCCGGAATTTTATTCATCTTTCTGCTACTGCGCTATGGCCAGCCTATTCGGAGACATCACTCCGAGCGAAATGGAGAAAGCTCTCCTTGAAAGAAAGTGCCGTGAGCGAATAGTACAGCTATTGGGCATGACTCGTCTACGGGACCTTAATACAACTTGGTTCCTGTCATTTAGACCAATCTGGCAAGATTGCATCTTACCTGTTCTACGATGCCTGCTATGCAGTGAAGAATGCATGTTGGACGCTTGTCTAACATATCCATCAGCCACGCCAAAGGATGTCGATACTTTGCTGGTACCGATAACGGCCCATGCTTTGTGTTGTCCCCAGAGGCTACCAATCCTGATGTCAGCATTCATTGAGATCTCACAGACGCTTCCGGCAGCTGCTGAGGTACGAGAGACAACTCCAGGCACACAGGTAACAACGGACGCGAACATTGCTGCGGCGACCTATGCTGAGAGCGATGCTTCACATCTTTGTGCGGTCAATCTCTTACACGAGGTGTTTCAACTTACACCAACGACAGTGGATGATGTTTTGTCTATTGAAATAGATGATCTCATGTTTATACCAGACCCGTAAAACTGACTCTGATTCAGCATACTGTGTTCCAGAGATGCAGTAACAATTTGGCCTTCATTTTTCAAAAACTTGGAACTCTACCAAATTTGAACTTTTGTCCCATTTTTCGAACGAAAATGGCACTTCAATCTGCTTAAAGTAGAACTAGCCTTATAATACGGACTTGGCAGTACTTCCAGGGACACTTAGTCATCTTGTGTGTCTAGAACAGTTCATTTAATTTTTATGACAGGAAATAACTTTGATTTTGAACAAACTTCTCGATCATTTTCGTCATATGTAAATATTGCTTTTATATTTCATTCCGATTGCATTTATTCCGAACTTTATGCTGGAAATGAAAAACATTGCTTATATGATGTACAGAAACCTTTGCATTTTTAATGTGTCTTTTAATGCTTTTAGGATATGTTTTTATATGCAGTACTCCATTTTAATGTTTTAGCATTTTATATGTTTAGCATTTTAGTATTATCGTACACACGAAAGAGGAGTGGGTGTTGTATATTTCCTAGGGTGTCCATAAACGGGCTTTCCAGACTCATGTCCTTATATAGGCACAATTCGCCTTGCCCTTGTATAGGCATAAAATCCTAGACCTTATTTAGGCATAACCCATGCACTCCAAATACAGGCATGGATTCCGACATCCGTCCATCCTAGCCTCACAACGAGTTCATGAAAAAAACAGACCCTTAGGCTGCGGGAGTTTCCCTTGCCCAGCACTATTGATTTCTTCAAGGACTCCTATATTATGCATGAACCATTATTCCTTAGGGGTTCATTCATGACGTCTTTCGCTGCCCAACTCACGTCAATGCTAACATTTTCAGGTATAAATATACCTTCCCAAACCCCTGTAAATCAGAGGAGACCTCGACTTCAGAGGAGCCCGATTCCCGGCCGGACGCACTGAGAAGACGCTGTCATTCCTGCACGCAGAGAGTCCAGCTTCCAGTGATCTAACTTCCCTTGCGGGGTGTTGGAGTTCGAGTCTGGGAAAGAGATTCCTACCTCTCTCATTCTTCAGGTATGGAGCAGACTAGAACCTAGAGGGACTCTTGGCACACTGGACTCTTGGCATACTAAGCTTAACATACTCTTAGTATACTCTAGTCAGGATTACATCACCTACTTCTACTTCTCCCTACACCTAGGATAGGTTAGGAACACTGGGGTAGAACTAGGCTAGAAACGCATCGTATGAGTACTCGCATTTTTTAGGCTGTGTCATTTTATGTAAATGCATATATGCTGAAAAGATAATGCTAACGCAGTATTATTTATTTCTACTCCTCACTCTGTACATTATTTATCTCGCATACTGTCTTGTGATCGTAACAGCACATTTAACTTACAACAGAAACAAGACTGTTCAATAAATCCTTTATTGAAACGCCCGTCTGTTATTTCTGTGTAACTTTAAGAATAACTAGACATGCACGACTGAGCTGAGTGAAATAGTTATCTATTGTTTCTACGACTCTGGGACACGTCCTGATTCTGTAAGGGAAACACAGTGGTCATGTTTTGCGGCTGCCAGAAACTACTCCCTTCTTGTCGTCAAGAAGTTTCTAGTGGCCTCTGAGCTAGCTGGCACAAGTAATTAAGTTTAATATACTCGATAGGAACATACCGACCTTAGTCCTATGTCAAACCCTTAGGATATATTATTCCAATGCGCAGAGCCTATTAGGGAAATAGGAGCTACACTACAGCCACTTGGCTTCTGCAGTCCCATGATAGGTGAGTTACAGGGACTTCCTCTTATCTCCTTAAGAATACCTTGGGCAATCATAGTCTCAATCACAGGTCTTATTCCGGCCACAGTTTCTGGAGTCAATTTATATTGTGGCGTTCGTGGGAATTCAGCATTGGGTTTGACCTGTATCTTAACTGGCTCAACCCCTCTCATCAGACCTACATCCTCGCCCGTAAAATCCCACACTTGCGGATCAACTGAGTCTCTCAAGTCATGTGGCAATTCTGCTATTGTGAGCACCACAAACATTTCTGCACACAGACTCATGTTAGCCATTTTAAAATCTGCATCGTCATCATATGTGTGCAATTCCACACCTCTCAGAGTGCACGATAAAGTAGAACTGAGCTTGCACAGAAGGTCTCATCCCAAAAGACAGAGCGGACTTGAATTGCACACTACAAATTGGTGTTTATCTCGAAATGGTCCTATTCTCACGGGTAATTCGTTTGTCAATGGATTGGTCATTTTCTGGTTACTAACCCCCACTGCTTGAATCGATTGTCCCAAAAGAGTTAAATTTGAGACTACTTCAGTTCTCACCGTGGAGCGAGCAGCTCCAGTGTCTAATAAGAAGGTAACAGGATATCCATTCACATCTGCATCTACAAACGGCCCACTCTGATCTACTTCTAGGATTGCATCTAAGGTGCATTCCTCGTGCACACCCCTCTGGCACTCTTGTAAATCTTGATTTTGATCAAATCTATCTTGTATCTCAAAATAAGGCATCTGATGGTATAACTGATTTTGCATGGGTATCCTAGGAGGTTGAGGTACTTGCACTTGCGGCTCATATCCTCCTCCATACATAGACCTGGGTCTTGTCACAGTATTGACAGTCTCAGACAGCTGTCCCTCTCCTTCCATTTGTATCTGATTTGCTGGATTCGATCTACACTTGCGCTTCCAATGCCCGATTTTGTGACAATAATAGCAGGCAGTGACCATTTTCGGTTGGGCCACCCATTCACTTACACCTGGATCCATTCCTCTTCCTCTACCCTGACCAGGTTGGTACACCATCTGTTGTCCCATTCCTCTTCCACCTCCTCTACCTACCTCTACCGCCTCCAATCCCCTGCGTCATATCAGCGTTTCTCAACTGCACCAACATCAACTTGTCCTTCAATTTCTTCTGTGTCGACTCCACTTGATCACTGCAATATTTAGCATAACGTAGAATCTCGTCCACCGACTTATTCTCCCAACATATCAAGTGCTGCTGTATCATCAAACTAATATCAGATTTCAGTCCCAACACAAACTTCGAGACAAATTGTCCCATATCTTTCTGTTCAATTGTATCCAATCCACTATGCTGCTTAAAAGCTAACAACAATCTTTCGTAATAATCATGTACTGATTTCTTAGAGTCTTGAGTGGTGCGATCAATCTTCAACCAATCAACAATTTGAGGAGCTACCTTCGATTGCAACCATGTAATCGTTTGCTCGTATTTTCTCATTACATCAGGTGAAGGACCATGAGTCACTGTATCTCTAGGTGGCTCTGCAATAGGCCACTCAATGGCAATCTTACATGCCGCCCACAAATCCACTGGTACTACTATATCAAACAAGGTGTTTAAATCAATCCACAATACTTTCGAAATCTTTACAAACCGATCTATTTGCTTGTACCACTCAGCAGGTTTTTCCCTCAGCCGAGGAAAATCATTCGTAAATGCTGCTAAATCACCCCTGCTCCATGGCACATGTACATACCCTCCATTCTGTATCTCCCTGAGGGGGAAATTTCCTGCAGCTCACGTCCCTCCACCCGGAGGCGGAGTATCTCCTATTCCAGTATTGAAGCTTTTCTTTTTGGCCCATCTTTCTTTCCATCTGTCTAATTCTTTCAATGTCCGCATCCCTATCACTAGTTCTCTAATTTGTGCTTTTAATCCAATCATTCGCTTCTCTTCCGAATCCTTATCTATGTAATTTAATCTGCAAGAACCCTGTATCAGCTTGGTCTTTGACAAATCAACCTCATACCTTTGTGCCAAAAGCAACAATGCATCATAAGCTCGTTTGGCCTTTCTGATCATGTCCTTTGCTACGAACAGTAGTTTGCTCAAATCATACGTCTCAATTCTGTTCAGAGGTAGATTACCTTCAATCACCTCGTCTAGTTCTGCCTTCAATCGTACCACATCTAGCATTGGCGCTTTTATTGCACTTTTTAACACTTTCTGAATTTCCTCGTTTCTTGTATCTTCCCTGTCACAGCTTTGGGTTCTCTTAGGGACTGCACCCTCTTCTATCTTCGAAGCTGGGCGTCTATCTCTCTCCAAGCTTCGACTTCTCCAATGGTCACCTGCACAAATGACCTGTGGCTCAAACAGTACTCTAGGCGCTTCTTGTCTCTTGCTTATCTCTTTCCTCGGCATCAGTGACTCTCTCACTGGTTGAACCCACATTCGAAGGTCAGACCTAGAATTCGCTAGAGCTCCTGTCTGTCTTCGTTCTGACCCACTATCCATTCTTGATGGATCAGCTGTAGCTGGCAGTGGAGTACTAGATTCCACTGGTATCCGACTTAACCCAGTCCCACTCATTGCAAGGCTCCCTCCAGACATTGTCTCTTCCCCTTCACTTATTTGCTGTTGACTGTCATCGGTTCTTTCTCTAGGATTATATATCGGAACCACCGGCCCTATTGTGACTGGTACCGACAAAGCATCTGGTAACTGCATGTTTCCTGCAGGTGGTACTGACTCAGGGTCTGGATACCTCATTCCTCCAGACCCTCCCGGAAGGTGTATCATTGTAATCTTGCCTCTTACTCCTGCCAATTGTTCCTCTGAACCCAGTTGTCCCACACCTACAAGCTCTTCTAATGGGCGCAACCTCTCTGTCTCTGATCTAGAGTCGCACGGTGGAAGACGTTCCGCTAACAATCTATTGAGGAAGCTGTCATCTGTATCACTGTCCTCCTCTGTCGTCTTTTTCCCTTCAGCCCCCTCTTTTAACATAAGAAATGGGTACAAGCGTTCTCCCTCTATGGTGTCTACTCTCCATCTTTTCAACTGGGCATCCCATCTAGCATCCTGATATGCCTTCATTGCTTTCCTCATTCTTCCTCGTGAAGCCTCTCTCCTTCTTGCTAGAGCAGCTCTCATCCATGCATCTAATGCCTCAAATTGTGTGGGTCTAGGGTGAGGTTTCAGTGCATTCATCACCCCCCTCAGCTGGGTCAGCACTTCCATACGAAAAGACCCATAACGAGGGAAAGCCAATTCACCCTCTTTCTCTGTAATTTTATGCCAATTCTGAAGCCACACTATAGTATGAAGTCCTACATTCGTTGCCATATAATGTGGTGGTGTGACTTCTGGTGGATCTTCTTCTCCTACCCGAGTCACTACCCCTGTGTCGCCTCTACACAAATCTCGCAATACCCTAAAACATCTCATTGTAAAATCGATCAATTTCAAGCCCAAAATACGCTTGTTCCACTGCAAACGAACTTCCACCAATCCCAGCGCGGCGTTACACCAACTAACCTATCACAGCGCGGCGCACCCTGACGTCACTTCTCACTCCTTGCAGCGGCTCACCCGCCTTTACAATTTCACTGCAAACTCGCTTACACACATTCGTACCACACGTAACTGTATATCCAAAGGTTATTAAACCAAGTAACTGTTCCTACGCAATTACAATAACATACAGGCACATAAACAAGTAATTGTCTGTCCCTAAAGATCGATAGAACACTCTCACAAGAACATTCAGCCGTTGTGACCCCCGACCTGCGTTGGTCACTCAATCGCCATAGTCCACCCCCGGTACCTGAGGCTTTCTACCGTGACCTATTCCTCATTCACACAAAGTTCCCTAACACAAGTGGATCGTCGATAGCGCTTCACAACACCCACATTTGATCAGACAATTACAATACAAAACTATCCCGGGATCTTGGACTTCTCTTGATACCGCTCACCAAAACTTCCTGCTCTGCACGTGTCCGGACCAGTAAACCAAAACCACATTCACTCAACATACATCTCAACTCCGCAAGACATCACCCACTTACTCATCACCGCAATCTAACACCACAATTCCTTTCATACTCACGCCACCACTGTTTCCGCCGCACCATCAACGTCCGCCGGTCTCCGTCGTCTTCCACTCCACTTCAGGGCTCTTCGACTTCAACCCTACCCCTGATTACTCCCCTCACCTTAGAGGTAAACCACTTTAGAGGTAAACCATCCTCTGCTACCATTTGATTACGCTAAATTGCACACCTAATGTTCCCTACTAAGTATAGCGTAAGCGATCAATCTTTTATTTACCTACTAAAAGTGGTTGAGGGGAGGAAACAACTCAGACAGATATCAGCAAAGTTGTCATGCCTGAAAAGACCACCAACTCCAAAGAGCAGTTTGAATATTTATTATAAGGCCAAAAACAATTGGAAGTAAATACATCTCAATAGCAAAGAATATCCGAACAGAAAAATGAATACAGAACCAAGTTTACAAATATAAATAATTCGGTCCAAAAGACAGATGATTATAAATTCCAAAATCACAACGCAACACAGGATAGATGCGAAATTCAGTTCTCGGCTCATTGGAAAAAATCTAAATCTTTCCCTACACTACTCTACATGAGGGCCCTTCCTGTCTCTCTTCTATCATTCCCCAACGGTGTCAGCACGTGTCGACTTCCTAAGAAGTACTCAAGTCAAATGGGTCGTTTTAGCTTATGGCTATGGAGCTTGCTCTAAGATGCTCCTTCTCCTCCGAAAGCTAGCAGAAGTCTGGTCTCGCTGTCCCTGTGCATCATACAAAAGATGGGATTCAACCCACAATACGTCATTCTTCTTAAAACTTTCCATTGCACTTCTATGCAGTAGCTTTTTCTTTCATGCCACAAATTTAATTAATGATATCTTCTTTCCAGTGGCCTTGGCTTTCAGACAGACCAGATACGCAAGGCATCCTCCCTTCTCGCTTCCCAGCCATCTTCAAAGACATTCCGGGTCTCTCCTTAACTCTGAAAATAACGATGTGTATTCTTGCACCTGCAGTAGGATGAGAACATTCTAATTTCGAACACAATAGTATTTAATTATTTATTTCTCAAGAGCAAGGAGAATCGAAACTGGTGTCTTTGGGCCTATAATTCAGGCAACTTAAACTAACCATAATTACGGAGTATAAAAATAATATCGTCCTGCACATTATGCATGAAGGAATCGTAATACATACAAAGTTCTACTTAAATGCGTTCACTGGTTTTCAACATCAAATTATTCAAATAAATGTTTCTTAATAGTCGGGAAACACTGCAAACAATACGAATACATGAGAGTGCGTTTAAACCATGAGTATAGTGTACTCATACAAAATAGAGGGCTATCAGCGCTCTATCATAGGTAAGAAGTCCAAGTGAGTGTTTGTCAAAAACGTTGTCGGACGCGGAAAACACATTGTGACGTGAAATCCTTGTACCTAGGGGTGGGGGAAATTGCGATTTTTTTTCCTCATGAAATACGTAATTCTCCTGATAATTACGTGAAATTACACCTTTTGCGCACATGGCTTCCCCAGTATAGTGTGAAAATGTCGTGCAAGAGCGTATACCTCGTGTAGAAACAGTGGTTTGAGATACAGACTAGAAAGTATCTCGCGCAGGTGAAAATTAAATATTGAGTGACTCCGAAAAGGCAAAAATGTATATTTTTGAAAATTCCTACATTTCATAAGATTTTGCCCACTTAACTATTTTGCCCAGGCCTAGTTGTATCCAAACAGGCATTGCATTTCGTTTTTCAGAGTTTCCCCATTGTTGAACATGGCATAGAACAGCTGAGCGGTATCACAAACTTCTTGTCTTATATTACTGCTTTATAGCCATTATAGATAATTCATATCTTAAAAGAAATGTTCACATTCATTACAATGGAACCGGACAATACAGTTTATTGGGGGGAACAATATTCACCCAACTGCACACTGTCTGAATGATAAACTGTGCAAGTGTGTACTCAGCATGCCAGACCCGCAACATAAGAATACAGAGATGGAAAATGTCACAATCACAAAAATCAATCTGCAACTACAATCAATAGAGGTGTCCCGGCAGGAAGGATGGCAGCCCAACAACAATTATTAACCACACAGAAAACCCTCAATCATCTGAAACAAATAACTAATGTGTTAGTCATTGTGACAGGTCCTGGATTAAAAGCTGTCAAACAGCACCGCACACTGCAATAAACAGCAGCGCTAAAAGCTAAATCTGGGGGCAACTGCTGCAAAGTTCCCAAAGTCGGACCAAAAGAAGCTAATGGCCAATAACCGATTATCTAGTTCGAGGTACTGGGAACAATTATGAACAGCAAATTATGCTGAAACGTTTAGTCAACATATCTTCATGCTTATGAATAACATATCAGGCTAATGTGTTTATTTTCTTAATTTCGTCTTCACAATCTATAAATAACTTTTTCATGTATATTAAATTTTATGTGAAAATTCAATAAGGCTGCCAGTATGGCTGAACGAGTTACACCTTTCCAACTCCTAAATGAGGTAATAGGGATGTCACGAGTTTGAATCCGCGCTGCGGCAACAAATGATGGACGGAATGCTGAATGAATCAAACATTCACCCCCAGTCAAAAGATCTGGGTTAAATCCATCGTTCTTTTGCTTACTACGCCACCCCAGTTTGGACCCAGCCATCTCAAATCAGTCTTCACCCTGCTCCTCGTGTGAACTGTCCAGCCCGAACTGCCAAGCCGGGCCCTCCCTGGTCCGGAAACAAGCATCCTGGGACCGGTTTTGGGGTAACACCCCTCATCAGCCAGGCTAGCTTGAATCCAGTAGCACAGTGAGCAAGTCTGAATCCGGGCACGGATTACTCAGCCTTCCATCCTTCCCCAGAGTCATAAATTAAGGCAATATAGTGATTAATAGTAAAATCTGTAATTTACAGCACACAGAAATAACAAACGTGGGATATGAAGTGCACTAACAAATTATTATAATTGGTAAAATTAACATATCACAAGGACCTACAGTTGTGCCAAAGAAAGTAAAAATAGCATTGTAGATTTACATGTCAAACATTGTTATTTGGTAATTACAACCTAATTCCTATAGTCGATATTGTGCGTCATAATATTTTACAGTAGAACTGTGTGCATAAGTTAGTAAAATAGCCCAGTGAAGAGGGTGTGTATAGTGAATGCTGCTGCTCCCCAGCAGCATGGATGGGAACCAGACTAAGCAGCAGACTCCATAACTAATCCAGGCAAAGTAGTGCAGCACAGAATTCATTCTGCATGATGCTCTCTGCATGTTGCAGCAAGAGCCTAGCAACTTCATCATATAGAATTGTTGATGGGAGTGCTGCAGCCAAAATTCACTAAGTCCCACCATCTGTTACAGCCCCCCCCAATCACAAAGGAGTCTTTATCAATGCTGCTTAGCTTTAAAGTAAAATTTAGGAGCATGATTACAGTGGCTGCTGGCAGGGAACAGGGGTGGTGAGGCAAAAAAAAAAAAACTTTAAAAAAAAAAAGTCCCGGGACGGAAGCAGGAAGCACACAGGCTCCGCTAAGCCAATCACAACGGTGCAATTAATAAGTCACACCACCGCACACTTTGACACCCAGAAGATAGGGTGCCTAATGTTTAAAAGTGGAAAATGTGCAAAATTAAAGTTGGCATGTTCCTCCATTGACAAGACCCTCAAAGCTATTTTCACTGGCAGGGCTATAGCTGGAATCTAGAAAATGTCAAAGAACAGATTATAAACGTTAATTTTTGACACAAAACCAATCAAATAATCAAAGACAATTTGTCATTTATGAAACGTCCAATTCATTGGTGAAGTTACATTTTAAATAAATATTTTGGAAAAGTAACATTTAGAAAGCTACCTTTTCCCTGCAAGAAGCTCCTCCAGGCTAACTTGCATTAGTGTGCCAGCAGCCGTCCATCAAGTTCTCGAACTTAATGAGGTGTGAAAACTGCTCCCAGAAGGGAACAATGGCTTAGGCCTGGTGACAGAATGTACTCAGTATGAAGGGTTTGATCCCCATCAGTCCAGAAAGAACAGTTGGGGTGTCACCAGGAGCTTCAATAACAGGAAAGCAGCAGCGGTGAGCCCTGCACAGTCATAGTTTAGTGTAAGGAGAGACCTGCAGAACGAAAGCCTTTGATCCCAAGTCCCACACTAGCCAGACTGGCTCCGAACCCAGTGAGAGGGAAGCTAGCTCTTAAATGATGTGAAGTGGACACAGGGGATGGGATTCCTCATTTCCCTGGCCACACCTCTCAGTGGACACAAGACCTCAGTACATGAAAGAAAGGGTTTCTCCATCTTGAAGTTTGGGAATGACGGGCACCATGGGATTGTTTACTTTAGGGCAAAAAGGAACTGCTGAAAAAGTAGCTAATTCGTCCCAGGGAACTTTTACCCCATTGGCTACAGAGGAGAAGGGAGTCACCCCCACCTGCTAGCTAGTGCCAACCATAAATGTGGCATCCCAAAGCACCCTCCTAAAAACCCTTTATGGACCTGCGGAGAATCAGAAGAGGACTGGCTCTGCTGTCCGTGACCGGAGAGGAGCCCTGAAAGACTGGACCTGCTCTCTCTTGTAGTCAGGAAAAAGAAGTGGGCTCCAAGTGTCAAATGGCTGACCACCTTTGTAGCTACAGGCAACCAACATGCTCTAAGAGGCTTTTTCCTGAAGTGACCAGTGCCAACTGGACCTGGACTGAGCCTTATCAGTAGCCTCTCCTGGAATGACTCTTGGCCCCGAGTGTGGTCTGTGATGTCCTGGGAGCCTTTAAAGTGACAACACCCACAAAGGAGTAGAGAAATGTAATTCAAAGGTGGCACGTGCTCAGTGAGAAAATACTGCCCTCACTCACAAAATTGTGACATACTTCATCATTGGGCTTGCTTCAATACACCCCTGTACAGACAAACGCCTGGGGCGGAGAAAAAGGGAGGGAAAAACAATCCAAACATAAAAATTGGGATCACCGAAGAAAAGTGCAGTGAAGGTTAAAACTAGCTCTGATGTGTCCCCACTCAAAAATGTATTCCCGGGCCATCTGGCTAGGTTAAATATGTGAAGGATGGTGGTGATAGGAGAAGATTAAGATTTCCTTCACCCCTCCTTACTGCCAAGGTGTCGACATGTTTCTGCCATCTGATATGCGGCCACAGTGTTGGGTCACTCCGGCATTCATGAGCACCCTTCGGATCCCAAAACGTATGAGCCTCTCTACCTGGCTTAGGTTCGGAGGATTCCCCTAAGTAACGCACACTTGGTCACCTGTGGGGGAAAAAAACAACAAACGGGGGGAAAACACAGTTACTTCTAGAGAGGCTCACTGTGCCCTCAATACGTGTCCATAAGCAGGAAATCACCATCCCCTGATTGTTTATTCCCATATTACACCACTATCACGAGCCACCACGATGCTTACTATACCCAATTTGGTGTAGATTGTTGGCACCGCGTCCAAATTCGGACCAAACATTCAAAGTGCAACAATGTTCACACAATATTATTCGCACAAGACCGTTTTTTTTCCATGACCGAAGACCCATATAAACCCTTGCGCCTACTTGTACTGTGCAAGAAGAGCAAAACAAACTCACAGAGTCTCATTTAATAAATTGCTCAAACTAGCGAGATGTTGGGAGTTACCCCCTGTGGTCACACTCTATGAGGAAATAAAACATAGACATAATGGGGTTAAACATGACCATGATTATTCAGATTATACCCTCAGGGATGGGTAATCACGTTCGTTTTCATTCATAGTGTAATTGCATGTAGCAATATGGGTTGTGACCGCTACAAGCTGATTGCTGGATTAAAGTGAACAAGGGTTAAGGTTAAAACATATCAACCCGTCCACCACCGGGGTCTATTATCTAAGTACAAAACCAAGAGTACCCGTATTGAGTACCAACACGAGGCCCGTCCGGTATTTTAAAATAGCCTCCGGTAGATGTTCCGTCCCGTGGGACCCCACCCCCAGCTCCTTACTTCATCAAAGTGGGTGCACTGTATGGATAGTTTCCAGATCTCGCCATGTAGGTTGCGAGATCCTCATCATCACCTCCCCTCTTACCGGAGGAATTCCGATCACGTGAGCGGAGTCGTGTGTCACATGACCGTGACGTCTGCAACGTCATGCGCTTAGTTTTCCCGATCTGCTGCCTGTCAGTGTTTTTTTCAATGCTGGCAAGGCATCTTTATTTAGTATCAGTAACAGGAGGCCTGGCTCCACGATAACAAAACAAGGAACTCCCCCGATGTGTTACTTGACTGTGTTTATTTCAATGCTGGGGTTGCTGTTCTATATAGTGTCAGTAGCAAAAGACCTGATTTATCAGTAGCACAAGGAGAATAATTCCTTCGCTATAAGTCAACAGAAGAAAAATTTCAGTCTATTACCCCAATGAATTTACTTCAATGTTTACAAAGCAATTTTATTGAATATTAGTAACAGACCACCTGGCTTTCTGGTCGTGCAAGAAAAATAGCTCCTTCATAACTTAGTCACCAATAAAAAGTTTGAATAAAGTGTTTGGTATACTAATTACTCTGGTGTTTGGACTTATAGTATATACATGTTCCAGGAAAACAATTCCTGGTGTTTAACCTATATAGAACTCGGTCATCATAGTGTTAGCCTCCCAATATAGGTAGATTTGTTTTGTCGCACAGTGTGGTGAGGGTTCAGAATATTGTACAGAAAGAGCGCCATGAGGGTGAGAATACCCCTGCCCTGACGACACACAGATATTTCGTACAACCCTATCTGTTCAAGGTGTTCCATGGGATGTCATCATTCAATCCCAACTTGTGGCTCTTTAATCTGTACACCCACATCTGCTCCCTCATTAGAAGTAGTCTCTTTTTATCCCCTATATATAGGTTGATTCTGGGTTTGGCCAGCACCGTCCAGGATAGATCATTTATTGTGTGATGTTCCTCAAGGTAGTGTGTCGTGAACTTCGTGTTAGATTTCTGGCATCTGATGGTGCTTCTGTGCTCCATAATGCGTATTTTAACCTTTCTGTAGTCATGCCTACATATTGTTTATGACATGGGCATGTTTTTAAGTAGATAACATTTTCCGAATTACAATTTGTGTGTGTTTTCTGTTCCCATGGATAGGGTGGACCCACATCTACACTTCTAGAAGCCTTAGTCAGATGGCAAACATCACAAGAACCACATCTCGTGTGTCCTGTGATTGGAGTCAATGTCCTTGTGTCGTAATTGGTCTAGAGACCTGGGGTCGCGTGTGGACCAGTAAATCCTTCAAGTTTGACATTTTTTAGGCAGGGGAAAGGCAGAGGGAAACAGAGAGGACAACAGAGAGTCACATGGGAGGATCTGGATCAACGGGTGACCAGGAGTATGGCACAGCACCTGATACCAGGCACGAGCAGGGAGGTTCACTAGTGGTTAACCTAACAGAAACACAATTGACCCCTTCACAGGAGAGACTCTTGATCAAAGGACTTGGTTTTGTCCCTACCAATCTGTCAAATCACTTTCAAACATGGCAGGAATTGGCAGCTTTCTTTAGGAACATAGGACTAAAAGTATTTTTTGAAGGCAAGGAGGAGAGGGAGGTACAGACTGGTGATACATCATTACGCCCAAAGTCAAAGTTCAACCCCCGCAATTGCATCACTACCTCTAGAAGTGGCCACTTTTGAGCAGGCGGTGATCCATGACTTTGAAGCACTGAGAAAATCACAGGACCGTCCCTTCATGTATCTGAACAACAAGGAGAAAGAGGCATTGTGACAACTTAAAGACAATCCTACCCTAGTAATAAAACCAGCGGACAAAGGGGGTGCCATCGTCATCCTAGAGAAAAAAACATACACAGAGGAGTGTCTACGTCTCTTATCCGATCGGAGAAACGATCAGATTCTGTGGAGGGACCCCTCGACAGAAATCACAAGGGAGATACGTCCCTGGTGGAAGAAGGCCTTCGAACGACTGTATCTCGAAACAGGAAACTGAACAAAGACCAACCGGTCACACCATACTTCTACATACTCCCGAAAATACGTAAGCGTACGCGACCACCCCCAGGAAGACCAATTGTATCGGGGATTGGATCCATTTTGGAACCCTTGTCACAGTTTTGTGACTTGTATCTCAAACCCCTGGTGCAAAAGATGAAAGCCTATCTACAGAACGCACGTGACATATTGAACCTGATCAAGGAGATTGAATTCGACCCCCAGCAAGAGTTCTTGCTAGGTCTTGACATCGAGGCTCTCTATACAAACATCCCTCTGAGAGAAACATTGAGGGTTCTGGAAGACCTCCTATATGGTGAAGAATGGTTATACCAAACCCAAAGGGCTTTCATCTTGAACCTAGTGGAAATCGCTCTCACAAAGAACTTCTTTGAGTTTGAGGGTACCTTGTATTTACAGACCCAGGGAACATCCATGGGGAGTACCTTTGCTCCAAGTCTGGCAGGCTTGTATGTAGGAGCTTTTGAAAATTAATACATTTACAACAAGGGAAACCCATAGTCAAAGAACATCAGACTATGGCGTAGATTTATTGATGACGTCCTGGTGATATGGAGGGATGATGAATCGTCTGTACAGAGATTTCTGGAGTGGCTAAATGGTCGCAACCCTCTGTTACATTTTACATCTACTGTAACCAACACTGAATTACCATTTCTGGATTTGGTTATTGAACCCAAAGGCGGAGGGCTTTCCACCCGCATCTACCATAAACCGACAGACAAAAACTTCGTACTCTCTTTTGAGAGCTTCCATCCTAAGTCTCTAAGGGAGAATTTACCAGTGGGACAATTCTTCCGCCTTCGACGGAACTGCACGGACAGAACGACTTTTAATGAGGAAGCTGTGCTTCTGACCAATAAACTCCACAGCAGAGGATATCCTGAAAAAGTGGTAAAGAAAGCCAGAAAGAGAGCAATTAATACAAACAGAGATATCTTACTGGAGAAGGTGGAGAAATCAACGGTTCCCAAGACAGTCTGTGTTACCACTTTCAGTACAGCCTCACACCACATAAAATGACTGATATTAAATAATTGGCGGACATTGAATTCCAATGGCCTGAATTTGGAAAAACCTTTGTTCTCTTTCAAGAGAAGTGTCAACTTGAAGGATTTACTGGTCCACACGCGACCCCAGGTCTCTAGACCAATTACGACACAAGGTCAAATGTTAATGACTCCAATCACAGGACACACGAGATGTGGTTCTTGTGATGTTTGAAATCTTACTAAGGCTTCTAGAAGTGTAGATGTGGGTCTACCCTATCCATGGGAACAGAAAACGCACATGAATTGTAATTCGGAAAATGTTATCTACTTAATAGCATGCACATGTAATAAACAATACGTAGGCATGACTACCAGAGAGGTTAAAATACGCATTATGGAGCACAGAAGCACCATCAGATGCCACAAATCTAATACAAAGTTCACGACACAACCTTGAGGAACATCACACAATAAATGATCTATCCTGGACGGTTCTGGACAAACCCAGAATCAACCTATATAAAGGGGATAAAAAGAGACTACTTCTAATGAGGAAGCAGAAGTGGGTGTACAGATTAAAGAGCCACGAGTTGGGATTGAATGATGACATCACATGGAACACCTTGAACAGATAGGGTTGTACAAAATATCTGTTTGCCATCAGGGAAGGGGTATTCTCACCCTCATGGCGCTCTTTCTGTACAATATTTTGAACCCTCACCACACTGAGCGACATACAAAATATACCTATATTGGGCGGCTAACACTATGATGACCCTGTTCTATATACGTTAAACACCAGGAATTGTTTTTCTGCATTATTAACGTGGAACATGTATATACTTTATGTCCAAACACCAGAGTAATTAGTATACCAAACACTTTATTCAAACTTTTTATTGGTGACTAAGTTATGAATGAGCTATTTTTCTTGCACGACCAGAAAGCCGGGTGGTCTATTACTATTATTCAATAAAGTTGCTTTGTCAACATTGAAGTAAATTCATTCGGGTAAGAGACTGACATTTTTCTTCTGTTGACTTATAGCGAAGGAATTATTCTCCTTGTGCTACCAATAAATCAGGTCTTTTGCTACTGACACTATATACAACAGCACCGCCAGCATTGAAATAAACACAGTCAAGTAACACATCGGGGGAGTTCCTCGTTTTGTTATCGTGGAGCCAGGCCTTCTGTTACTGATACTAAATAAAGTTGCCTTGCCAGCATTGAAAAAAACACTGACAGGCAGCAGATTGGGAAAACTAAGCGCATGACGTTGCAGAATTCACGTTCATGTGACACGTGACTCCGCTCACGTGATCGGAACTCCTCCGGTAAGAGGGGAGGTGATGATGAGGATCTCTCTACCTACATGGCAAGATCTGGAAACTTCTCCATACAGTGCACCCACCTTGATTAAGTAAGGAGCAGGGGGTGGGGTCCCGCGGGACGGAACATCTACTGTCGGCTATTTTAAAATATGGGACGGGCCTCGTGTCGGTACTCAATAAGGGTATTCTTGGTTTTGTACTTAGATAATAGACCCCGGTGGTGGACGGGTTGATATGTTTTAACCTTAACCCTTGTTCACTTTAATCCAGCAATCAGCTTGTAGCGGTCACAACCCATATTGCTACATGCAATTACACTATGAATGAAAACGAACGTGATTACCCATCCCTGAGGGTATAATCGAATAATCATGCTCATGTTTAACCCCATTATGTCTGTGTTTTATTTCCTCATAGAGTGTGACTACAGGGGGTAACTCCCAACATCTCGCTAGTTTGAGCAATT
Organism: Calotriton arnoldi; assembly: GCA_963921515.1. Taxonomy (NCBI): domain Eukaryota; kingdom Metazoa; phylum Chordata; class Amphibia; order Caudata; family Salamandridae; genus Calotriton; species Calotriton arnoldi. The sequence goes on along the minus strand of CAWUFW010018906.1, from coordinate 49,920 downwards.
GATTCAATGAGACTCTGAGTTTGTTTTGCTTTTCTTGCGCAGTACAAGTAGGCGCAAGGGTTTATATTGGACTTCGGTCATGGAAAAAAACGGTCTTGTGCGAATAATATTATGTGAACATTGTTCCACTTTGAATGTTTGGTCCGAATTTGGATGCGGTGCTAACAATCTACATCAAATTGGGTATAGTAAGCATCGTGGTGGCTCGTGATAGTGGTGTAATATGGGAATAAACAATCAGGGGATGGTGATTTCCTGCTTATGGACATGTATTGAGGGCACAGTGAGCCTCTCTATAAGTAACTGTGTTTTCACCCCTGTTTGTTGTTTATTTCCCCCACAAGTAACCAGGTGTGCGTTACTTAGGGGAATACTCCAAACCTAAGCCAGGGTTCATATGTTCGGGGATCCGTAGGGTCCTGATGAATGCCGGAGTGACCCAACACTGTGGGCACATATCAGACGGCAGAAACATGTCGGCACCTTGGCAGTAAGAAGGGGTGAAGGAAATGTTAATCTTCTCCTATCACCACCATCCCTCCCGTTTTTAGCCTAGCCAGACACCCCGGGAATACATTTTCGAGTGGGGACACATCAGGGTTAGTTTTAACCTTCACTGCACTTTTCTTCCGTGATCCCAATTTTTATGTTTGTATTGTTTTCCCCTCCGTTTTGCTCCACCCCAGGCATTGGTCTGCGCAGGGGTGTATTGAAGCAAGCCCAATGATGAAGCATGCCACAATTTTGTGAGTGAGGGCAGTATTTTCTCACTGAGCACGTGCCACCTTTGAAGTACATTTCCCTACTCTTTGTGTGTGTTGTGGTTATCGATAGGGGAGGTCGGAGTAGGGACATTTTTCCTCTCCCCCTTTCTGGTTGTGTGAGATTCAGCCTTTAAAGTGACCCAGTGGAGCGGCTTTAGGTGCCCTGAAAATTTGGGATTTTGTTTTAGGATTTTTTGTTATTACTTTCAAGGCCTCTGGAGTTGTCAGAGGGACCTTGCTGCAAAGATGTCCAATACTGATGTAACCTCATCGAACATTGCTTCAAGATTTCCCCCACTAGAACATTTTGAGCTCCACAAGAAAAAGACTAAGATCTAAGGTAAAGCCTTTGACTCAGAGGAATCAGCTTGTGGAATCAGAGCGGAGCTCCATCACGTTCGGCATGAAATCACGCTTAGGTCTTGGTCTACAGCTTCATAGACTATCTCTGGTGCTTAGTGCTTCTTGGCACAATTTTTACTTAAAACCTTAAAAGTTCATATCTCTGCGTTCCTATATTGGATTTTTGTCAATTTGGTGTCATTTTGTTAATTACAATTAACACTAGTTTTCTTATTCAGTTTGGGATTTGTATTGTTTGGTGTTTTGACTTTATTATTGCTTTGGTACTGCATAAATACTTTACACATTGCCTTACATTAAGCCATTCTGGTCTGTCCCATAGCTATCAGGCTGTTGAGCCAAGGGTAATTAAGTTGCTTTGGGTTTCACCCAGACAAGTTAGTGTCATTCTTTGAGAGAGGGGGGTGACTGCCCACCCCAAATAATAACCCACTTTCTTACAATGTTCCTTCGGCCTCAAATGGAGAGCCACTGACGTTCAAGGAGGTCTCAGTATTTTCTGTCCTAACCAATCTGCTGCTAGATATAAATGTGTGAAAAAAGGCAAAGTTTTGCAGGTGTCAAATGTTGAAACTTTTGCCTAAAACCCAATTTTAGAATTTTGTAGGTATACCGGAATTTTGAAGAAGACTAATCATAACCACCTTATGGGTTGCACTTTAAAAATTGTAGCCTCCTCTTCACTATGGTCAGCAACACTTTAAGTAGTTTCTGATTCTTCTCTTTAATGTGTAGGATCCTAAAACAATCAAACTGTGATTTACCTTATGAGCTAATGCTATATCTGTGGGACCAAGAACATTAAATCGCCTTGCAGTCTGTATATCTCCTGGATACCAGGTACTTCTAAACTCCTTATACTTGCTAAGAATAATCGTTGCTAACATGTTTTTTCTTCAGACCAAGCCCCAAGGAAAATTTGCATAGTTGTAGCCCTTAATCAAATCCTTCCAATAGAAGCCCTCTGCCATCCAAGAGACAAAGTGCAAGCCACCCATGTGGTACCCCAGCCTCTCTTCCTGTGTTTACTGATGCATACAATTCATTAGCACTTAGCTACTTCTAGTGGCACCAGAAAAAAGTAGCTAGGCTTCGGCTTTCCGACATACTATCTTCCCTATCTACATAACAGGAAAATAAAAACGGATTACTTTGCTCCTCCATGTTAGAAGGCTATTTTGTGTCAGTTGCATAGTGTCATGTTGCAATGATTTTTGAAGAATCCTTGTACCAATGTAAATATATATTTTCAAATTATTTAGCACTATTCCCATCTTTGGCAGGGTGTAGAGGAATGCTTTCTGGAGCCACAACCCTAAATTACCCTTACATTTGCTCTGGGCCCTTAAAGCAGGCTAGCTCCTCCCTATACAAGCCACAAAATAGGAGCTAGTTCCTAACCCACACCTTAGCTACTGAGCCATCCTGTGAATATTAAGATGCGGCTAAGGCTAGACAGCATGACCCCTGGCATGGCTTTCTAGTCTGGTCCTGGACCAGATGAGCACACGACCCATCTCCTCTCCAATTTCCAAAATACTCCCTATTGGTGAAACCTCGTAAATTCTCTTAAGGTGACATTAGAAGAACATAGGTATATACCACTAGCCCAGCCTATCTAACTTACCCACCTAGGTGTCAAAATTCAGGCAGAAGCCTCCCAGAAAGTGGTATGTTTTGCAATAAAATTGTTTTCTGTTTCACTACAGCGGACTTTGATGGGCACTCCCATGCAAATTAGTCTATATTCTCCTCTTATTTTATCAGTGTTGTATTCACAGCCTACCCATTGCTAAAAACATAACTCCACCGCGTGAGGGCCATCTCTTGTGACTGCTTCGTTTACTTTCTGATCCAAGCCCCACGGTAAACACTTTTTTAAACCTGTTTTGGGGATTTGACCTTTGGATGATGAAAATCAATTTATTACACTACAAACATTTTAATATTGGGGTGGAAGCTTTTTATGACGTGGCCAATTGAATCAACTATTTGGATTACAAGAAGACTATATTTATAGGTTAAACAGAAGCCTTCATTTATATTTTCCCACAATCCATCATTTTCTGTTGCTTCAAGGAGACACATGAGCATAAAACATTTCAATAACCTCGGTAAGGCTGCTCGTTTGAATAGATCAGCAAACGTCGCGCAGGAATAAACAAGTTTTCCTACTATAGTCTTTATAGTTTATATGTACAGAAGGCGGTGTTTGAAAAAAATGAGCTGTATTTAGACAATTGACAACCGTGTTTGTCTTGCACAGAAAAAGGTACATTTGTTCTGTTTTCTGATAGGTCTGCATATCTAGTCTGGAAAAAGCAAGCATTTCTGTTTTTATTACAAATGATCTGTATTTGCGAATGTTTGATGAAACACACTGCTGCTCGGTTTTGACGAATAAGGATGCCTTGCAAAGAGCAGAACACGTCTGCATGAATGATGTAAGCCTGGACGAGTGTCAGTGGTACATATCAAGAAATATATGCTGTAGGGAAATGAAGTATTGTACCAGCTACTTTGCTTCAAAGCGTATGGAAGAGCAATGACCCAAACTGAAAGGCCAATTATAAAATTATATTACGTATATATTAAGTACTAGGCCATTGCTGTACTGTAATGCTTTGCCTTCACAACTTGTCATGCATAGTAACATTTTGTTTTGTGATTACGAGTATAAAATACCATGTTTCCACTTCAATAATCCGCTGTTAACGCACCGATTGTAACTTGCACCTGACACACATCTAAGATGGGCGCAATGGTTAGTCGCCCATGTTTTTGTGCTGCATTTTAGACCCAAGCTTGTTTCTAAATTTGTCTGGTTTCAGTGGTACCTCATTACTTAGCTGAAACCAGCACTGCTGCCCCTTGTTTTGAAACATCTCAAGGACACACAGCCGGGTTCTCACCATAAAGAGCTACTCTACCAGACATAGGCATAGCAGTATCTGCTTCCATCACTTGGTTTCCTTCCATTGTGCACAATGTAGTTACAACTAAGCCTGGGCGGAATTCGCGGAGTTCCGCTACGCATAACTCCGCGAAGTGACAAAAAAAAGTTCCGCGAGCTGCGGAGTGGGTTACCTCACGCCGTTCACACTGATTTTTAGTGCTAGGTGCTTGTCCCACACCGTAAAATCAGCGCGAACAGTATCTTGCGCTGTTTCTTTCTGCAGCTTGAGCAGAATTCTACTCGAGAGGCAGGTTCCACAACGCGAATGGAAGGTTTCTCAAAGCGAGCGGTAGCGACCATCAGCGTTGAGAAATTTCGCACAAAAGTAGTCTAGCATTGGATTTTCCTCGCTTTCCAACAACTCCGCTACGCGGAGAGGAGTTTTCGGAACTCCGCGAGCTCCACGGAGCGCGAAGTGCAAAAATCTCCGCAAACTCCACGAACAGAGTGGAGTTCACCGCCCAGGCTTGGTTACAACCCACGAAAGCAGTGTGAAAGTTATTCTTCTTAGCATATATGCTCAAATGCCTGCTTCATCTGCAGAGACCTACTCCATCCGAGCCAGGCTGGACTTTGAACACTTCACTGCTGATCTGTTTTTGGTATTAAACAGTCGTCAGACTTTCCCTGCCTTCCCATTTAATTTCACATTGGCCCTGGGAAGTAACATCACCCTGGGAGGTGTCGGCGGAAAGGCACATCAGGATCCTTTGCACATAAGACACAAATGTTTCGGGATGGCATGCTATGTGCCTCTGCCACCCACTGCTATGCACACTTCTTTCTATAGCCAATAATTATTGCCATTCCTGTGCCACCTTAATGCCAGATTCTAGGTAAGGATATAAAGACTATCCCCAAGGCCATATTTTTGCTCAATTTCCAAACTCATGTTTTTCTAAGTATCCCTCATGTTCATTTTTTTCCAAATTCATATCGGTCTCTGCCGTGATTACAAACCTTGCCTGACCACCAGCTTCTTTATAAACATACAGGCTCCTCACTAGACTAACCACCTTTTCAGAAACTCTTGTAATTAAGGGGCCAAAAGAGGGTGCAATCATGACTTGTTTGTTCTCACTAGTGAGGACAATGCCTGCTTGTGTGATACCTCAGATTCCCAGCTTTCTCACCAGCAGTCTTCCAGCTCTTTTGTAACATCAGGAGTACAGATTTGGGTGATTGTTTGCAGTGCCACCACCTCTTATTGGAATCAGCAATGAGCTGATAGGCAGGCGTTCGGTGTGGTTTGGTGTCAATGTAGCTGTTGGTAAGGGAATCATTAAGGAGTTCCCTCAATGGAGCCAGTAAGAAGCCTGCCAATGTCTGCAGTCAAAAAAATCTTCTCCCACCTTTGTTTCAGAAAGCAGATCAAAACCTAAACATTTAAAAAGCCTTTCCCAAAGATGCCCTAAGGGATGCTTTTTTGTTTCTGTTTGCAAACCATAAACAGAAATGCACCTTCAAGAATATGAATACAGATTTTATTTTTTACGCATTGCAGTGGCTTTTGTCCAAATCACTTACCCTACTTTTTGCCTTGTGTAGTTACAAGGAAACCAGTATTGATTATTTTAAAATCCTTTAAATTGTCTTCTTCACTCTTTGACCTCACTTGAGTGTGGTTAATTGAAGACCGAAGTGCTGCCCTGGACTTATATCTATAATCAATTAGCCGCTCTCTGGGGGACTGGTGTCAGAGGAAGGCAACAAGCGTAGCTTTCTTCAGGAAAGTGTCACTGAATTGTATTGAGTTGGCCAATTTCATACCAATTGGCAAACTGTCAGTGGGCACAAAAGGTTTTAAAACAATTAGGTGGCGGATAATTGTAGACATTTCTGTGTAAGGATGAGATCCTGGAGGAGGACTTCAGTGGCTTAGCTGCTGTTGCCTCAGTTCACACTTCCTTCATTTCATTTTGTTGTGTGTATTGAAATTAACAGCTAGGCCTCTGCAAATGTTTTATTGCATGCGTGGCTGAGAAATTGTGCGCCTATTAGGGGGTATTTACTCCTCAACTAGTTTCCTTGCTGGTATCTCACATGACTTTTGAATATAAAGTATGCCCTTGCAATCCATTGTCACGCAAGATACCGCAACATTTTCTCAAAATTATATTTCTCAATTTCACACAGGCCTAGTAATAGGTAGTGCATGCAGCTGAATGACTTAATTTGTGCTGACCACATTCAAGGCAACCCTTGGGATAATGTGTCAAAATGGCTTTGTATTTGCAGGTTACTTCCTCCCTGAAATGTTTCTGATTTCACTACTGTTTGCTTCCATGGTTTGTATTGCTATTTATTGTACGACCATTGGTACGTGCGATGTCTGGAATAAGGAACAACTCGAACGCCCGACTAAACTGATTGTTGTTAGACCTAGAGGACATTTCACCCATTTCAGTTGAGCTTAATGAAAAAGGATAGCAGGACCCGGGAGCTCCACATGGTTGTAGGAGCACGAAGAAGCCCGACACGGATGTTCCTGGATAGCTGAGCTTACGAGAAGCAAGATGAAACAGTGACAACAGTTTATCTCTGCAGTCAGCTATATAAGTGAAGAAAAGAGCTATCCAGAAGCTCTGTAGTGAGCTGATCTTGACAGCGGTGAGATGGAAGTACTGCCACGCTTAGTTCTGGAATCTTTCAGCATGACAGCCTCCTCCTTACTCTTCAATGTACCCTTTGTTTTCTTGGGAGTCCACTGAGCCGTTCAAATTAGGACAGGCACAAAACCTAGCCTGGCTGGAATGATGCAGATATCAATCAAACCAGATGTGTTAAGCCCGGCTAATCACCCGTGAGGGTTTCCAGGTGCTGACAGTGTAGCTGATCAGATCAGTCGAACAGCCAGGTCTTGAGTCTTTTCCTGAATTCCTGAGACTCCAGAAGACATATAGGTTATCAAATTGGCAATCAATTTTTCTATTACTTTCCATAGTATTGGCCAATAAGCATTTAAATGTATTCAGTGTGGTTATTGTGCTATGCATTGATTGAAATGTTCCCTGGACTGCAGTGTACCAGATCAGAGGCATTCACGTGTTTTTTTTTATCCTTCATGTACTTTGCCTGAATTCTGGGTTCCAAATGAAATAATCAGCACCTCAGAAAATCTCAGCTTATGATCCCCGCTGTGTTGATTTCACTAAAATGACAAAATTTTTGTGCACAGTGAGCCCGACATACGGAATTTAATTTTTGACCTCCTATGTTTTAGGACTCCTTTTATTTTTTGGGTTTTTATAAGTAACCCACATTCTTCGAATGTTCCTAACCAATCCTGCCATTTGGTGTAATGTACATGGTGCTTTTTACCCAGCTTCACATTATTTTCTTCATTTAACACCCCTATTGTTATGTTATTTATTCTGGCTTGTTCCAATTCCTAAATGGCCTGCCAACAATCCCATGTCCCTTATTGTTGTCTCTCCTTAAATCTTTCATGACTTGCTCTACATTTTCTAATTCTTGCCAAATTATTTTAACCATTTGAAGCCATCACACAGGGCCACAATTTCGCAATATTCTACTGACAATATGCACGTTGAGTAAATATATCCTTTCTGAGAATACATATTACATACAGATATGTTATTTTATAATACATGGAAGTCTGCAATAACTCTATAAAAACTTGCTGAATTACTTCATTACAGTCCAGTTGTGACATCTCTAGTCACCTGAATTAAGTAAATGGCATAGCTGCTCAACTGCATTAACTTATTAGGGTTGAGTTTCAATGTCAGGTGAAAAGCAAGTCCATGAACCCTAATGCAGGCTTTTTGTTCTTATGATCTTTTTTTTAAATTGACATTGCCAGCAGAAGAGAGAGGTTTACGGCAGCTTATTTATCTTTTTTCCACATAGTTTATTACAGAAAAGAAATAATCTCTGTGCATATTTCTACACATTCTGAGTTACAGCATTTTTAAACTGACATACATTAAACTAATTCTGATATCTTTTTGCAACACATTACTAACTACTTTTTGGTATATTTAATTATGCGCTACATATTCTGCTTTAATTCTTCGTGTCTGAAAACAAACTATCTGTTTCATATGAAAGTGAAGGTAATGGTGCGACCAAGTAGTAGAAGGAATAAAATGTCCTCTGCTGTACCCTAAAAGGCTACTGCAACCCACCTTGGAGTTCCATGAGGTCATAAAGGAACTCAGTGTTTGGCCGCATTACTAAATATGGTCACAGAATTCCTCCGTAACTTGAAATACCCATATAATATACGACAGGGGGTACTTTTTACCATGTATCATAACTGGGGGTCTACAATCCTTCTATTAAACACAGTCTCAAATGTCACTATTAAAGTCGGTTACAGTCGAGTTATGGCATCTGTAGTCACCTACAATAAAGTAACTGCAAAGCTGTTTAACTGCAACAAGTTATCACAGATGAGTTGCAATATCATATTGCCTGCTGTCAGAACCAGGGTCAAGGCGAAAAGCGTGTTACAAAGCATAATTACACTTTGAACTATTACAATGGGAAAGGGCGTTTATGTTCATCTACAATGAACAACGATCAACAGAAAGGAGACATTTACAGCCACATTTTCTTTTACACGCTATAGGTCATTACAGGAATGATAGAATCGCTGCCCATTTCTACTCATTCTGAGCTACAGCATTTTTTAAAATCTGAAATACATTAAACAGATTGTAATATTTTTTGCAACACATTACTCATTGTTGGTATGTTTAGTTGCACAGTACAGATTCTACTTTGATTGTTCATGTCTCCAACCATAAAATCTTTCATATGGAAGAGCAAGACACCAATGATTTAAGTGATTAGTGGAAGAGTGGGGATGTGACCATGTTTTATAAGGAAGACCAATAAAGGATATTTCAAGTAATCTCAAAGTTCCATGACCTTATAAAGTAACTTCGCCTTTGGCCTCGTTCCTCTATATGGTCCCTGAACTCTACAGTGGCTTGTAATATCTTTATACTGTACATCAGGGAGTACTTTATTCAACATATTAAAGGCCCTGAGGGCTACCTTGATAGTTAAATGCTAATAAGGTCCTGTTTAAAAGGCTTTGTAGGAAAGTGCCCTTTTTGTATGGTCATCCCCTACTTTTTGTCCCAGTGCTGACGGTTATGACTATGAAAATGCACTGGAGCCTGCTAACCAGGCCCCAGTGACAATGTTCTCTCTTTAAAAATGATACATATGGATTGGTAACCCCAACTGGGAATGACTAACTCCCTTCCCCCTGGTAAATGGTACCAGTGGTACCCAGGGCATGGGAGTTAAAGAGATCACCAGAGCCTGAAGCACTGTTTGTGCCCAGGTAAACAGATGACAGCAGTCTTGCCATTGCAGACTGCATGAGCAGTGCAAACTACTCGACCTCACCATGTGAGGAATGGTCAAAGCACTATTTTTAATATATGCCAGTTACCCCTAAGGTAGGTCTCCTAATCCCAGAAGGCAGGGTGCATTATATTAAAGGGGTGGTCAAATAAGTGCAAGCGTTAGAGTCCCTATAGTAGCCTCTTCCTATTAAAGGCTACTATAAGTGATCAGGTGGGCATTGGATAACATGGGCTGGCACCTGGGCACCCCCAAGGTTGGCAGCTCCATTAATGTTCCCACTGAAATATGCCACGTTTGGTATCAAACAACTTATCTCATCACCCCTGACATGAGTCCCATGTCAGATTTGATGTAACATACACCGAAAAGGCTACCTTAGAGGTTGCCCACCTGGTTGCCCCCGCCTTTCCTGTGCCCTGGCTAACAGCCTACAGCTGCTGCCGCCAAGACAGGATCTGACCCCCTGCTAAGAGATGTGAACACTCCCAGGAGTCAGAAACAAAGGCCTGGCCGGGAAGGAGGTGACCCCTCTCTCCCAGACAGGATGGCTAGTGAAGTGACACATCAAGGTGGTGAGCTTCAAAGCTTACACCGCCACTGATGGGCATCCAGGCTGCCTCCAAAAGGAGGGAACAGCCCCTCCGGCACATTTGCACCCGGGCAGGTGGGAAAATTATGTAGTCAGAGGGTGTTCACCCCTATAAGGCTAGCCACACCCCTAGAGTGGGCTATCTGGTCTGTACAGCGAAGGAAACAATTTTATAAGTGGCAGAATGGAGGTGGCACCCCCCCCAAGAAGTTGTCACCTCAGAGGCAGATTAGCCGCTGGGGCTAGTAACCAATTGGCTACTGGAACCCACGCCCCTAACACCCATTAATCTAGGATTTAATGGGCACCTTGTCACCAGAACCTTAGATATGATTAGACTTGCAACAAAGTCAAAGAGACCAGAGTCTACGACCTCAGGACCTGCACAAAACAAAGGCGCAATATTCTGCACCTGTGGCAACCACCCAGCAACTGCATGCCTGGGACTTGTCCTGGACCAAAGACTGACTGCCCCAAACAGAGGGACCCATTTGAGAGACAAAAGCAACTACAGACTCCCTTGGACTAGTGGCACAAGTCCCTTGCAGGTAAAAGCACGCTCCCTGAACCAAAGAATCGATAGCATCTGGCCTTCTGCGAGATCACACAAAAGTGGATGGTCCAGTGTATTGTGGGAAATGTAGGCTCGACCTCCAGCAAGTTTCAGGTGGCTACAGTTTTCCCCAGACCTACAAACATCAAAATAACTTCGTGCTAACCTTACCGTTGTCAAGGCTTGTTGGTGGTGGCCAGCCCAGCTATCACTACCTTCACTTGACGCTGCAACACAAGGGAACTTCGCAGCACCTTTAAGCAACCATCCCAGTGGCTCCGTTGTCACCTTTTTGCATCAGTTTTCTCACTTGCATCGTCTAAGCGGTAAAACCAGCTCCCGCTTCAGCACCAGGGACAGTCAGAGCAACTTTGCACCGTGGCCCTACGAGGCAGGTAAAATTCAACTGACTGTCATGGCCTGGTCCTGGGACCCGCATCACCTTAACCCCCAGTGGGGTTCACACAACTCGACCTGCCAGTGACTGAGTGTCAGGAGTGCTTTTTACCATTGACCGCAATGTTAAAGTTCTGCAGATTTATTTTTCCTACTAAAATCCATAACTCCAGTTGTGTTCATTTTGGTGTCTACGTTTACATAAAATCTGATTTATTTTTATAAAGTAGTGTCGGATTTCTTTCGAGTCATGTCAATTACTTATTGTCACATGTTCCTCTAGTAGAGCCTGACTGCTCTGTGCCATACCACCAGGACTGAGCTAGGGATTTATTAGTGTGAGTCCAAAGGACCTATTTTGGAGCATTGTGAGAGTATTACATAGTGAGGCCTCACCAGCATCACTGCATAATATTCCACTTTCGTGTGGGCTTAAGACGCAAGCTCAGGTCTAAAAGGACAGTTTATCAAAAGAAAGCTGAATGTTTTAAATTAAACAAAGAAACAGAAAAATAAACCTTGGAATTTTAAGCAGAAGGCCTTTTTCAGCGATATTAGTTATCTGCTACTGCACTGTCTGTAACATAGCTCACAAAAGGTGATGGGAGGAATGCTTGCAATTTGTCTAACCACTGGCGATGGCTCGGGGTAGCTTCTCAATGCATCGTTCTTTTGCTCACCATGCCACCTCATTATGGACCCAGCCATATGCAAATCAGTCTTGACCCTGTGCGTCACGGGAACAGTTCAGCCAGAACGGCCAGGCCCATTCCTCCCTGAATAGGAAACAAGCATACTTGGACCGGTTTTGGGGTATCACCCCTTATCAGCCAGGCTAGCTTGAATCCAGTGACACAGTGAGCATGGGACCCACGTTTGGGCATACCCATGCCACTTAGGGCGGTACATGAAACACACAAAAGGTGATGTCCAGACGTGGGTCCTGTGATCGTCATGCCACTGGCCTGGCAGTTCAGGCTAAACTGTTCCCATGGGGAGCAGAGTCCAGACTGATTTGCATATGGCTGGGTCCCACCTGATGTGGCATGGTGAGCAAAAAAACGGATAGATTTAGTCCCAGATCTGGGGGGTGAGTGTCTGACATTGTTCAGCGATCTGTCCATCAATTGTTCTTTTTGTAAAAAAGCTCCCAACATTTTATTGTTCTAATATAGCACGTTATCCTAGTATCAAAGGGTTTATCAGTTGTTGGGGGTCCTCTACCCAAGCCACAGGCCTAGTCATAGCCTGCGCAAGGGGCTAGAACCAGAGAGAGGATCTTTACAAACAGGTATAACACTAGGCAGAACGGCTTTGATGCTATTAGACACACATTTTGAAATACATATTCATGGTCTATAAAAATAGGTCCCTGAATGCCTTGTAAATGACTACATTTAAAGTTAATACATTATGACAGTTTAAAATATATAACTTCCTTGATACTTTAGCTTTAATTATGCAGTGAAACAGATGCCTGGATCACACAAAAATAGATATAACGTTGGAGAGCGCTCATCAAAAATAATTCTATTCAATTACAAGCCAAGAAATCAGTCCACCAGTATTTATTTTTATATCCCTGCTAAAGTACTGTTTGTAATATTTTCAATTCTATTTTCACTCAGGCTGTGGTCATTTTTCTCTCCATAGTACAGTCCCACCTACATAAACAGCTGCCTTTACCTATACAATAAATATTGGGCTTTCCTTTTTGTAGATCCTAATGGGGCTTGTGGGTTGAAAGTGTTGTATGTATATGATAATAAGTTTACATACTGCCACTTTTCGGATTTATAACACTGTAGAACAACAAATAAATAACCAATTTATTAGCACTACAGCTCTGTTATTATAATTCTATGATGTTCACAGGCTGCGGCCATGGGGCCAAGGAATAGTGAAATGTAGGTTGTTGCGTACATAAGGCTTGTCTCACCTTCTGGTTATTCATCTCCATGGTAGATATTAAACAAGTAGGAATAGCTTGCTGCATTGGTAAAAGTGTCAGTCTCCTCTACCGATGGAGGTAGGACTGGCAGAAATTTGTGCCACCTTAATAGATCACTCAAGATCAATACTGAGTTGAACAAGTAGAATTATTCAATGAAGATTTATATTTCAATAGTAGGAAATTGACTGAAAGAGTGAATCCTAAAATATAAAAGAAGTCCAGAGCAAAAGTTGTAAAGAAACAAACTCCTTGACCAAAAAGTTCAAAATCAGAAATCACAAAAGTAGTGGTCAAACCGCAGAACAAGACTGATCCATCCAACATGTGAACTACACCATGTCTCAAAGTAACATCACTCTCAGTGCCCGTTCTAGCTCGTAGGCCTAGCTCGGCAGTTCAGAGATGCTTTGTTTATCAATAGATATATTAGATATTTTCACAGGCATTACTAACAATAACCTGTACTACTTTCCTTTGCCACTTCGAGGTTGCCCTGGTTATAACTGCAACCACCATTTTTGGCTAGCGTTTGACTTTGCCTTGCTATTTGATGGTTAGGGGTTCAAGAGAGAAGTGGTGCTAGTAAGTGCCTTCATGGATCCTTGTGGTCAGTGATAGACTCCAGACCTGAGAGTCTGTGCCATTTATTAAATGGCAAGCGGTGCGGCTTACAGTTCTGATGGTAGCTCATCACTACATTCTGGACATTTCAGTCATGAAATTAAAATAACATTTATAAAACGCTACTACTACCCGAGGGTGTCTAGGTGCTAGCTTAGAGGGAAAAACGGAAGAACTGCATTTAGAACAGTATTATTGGTTGAAAAGCCATATTTTAAGCGCCTTCCGGAACCCTAACCGATCGGTTTCATATTTCAGTTTCAGGAGAAGAGAATTCCAAAGTCATGGCATGTAGATGTGGTGGAAGTTGTCTTTCCGGCTGATGGTTACACAAATTCACTGCACCTCCTTCCTAGGTTTTCATAGAGAGAAAGCTGCCACTTGGTACCACCATATTGCTGGCAGTGCATCCTGCCACGCACACAAGTGCTGTAACAAGAACAACACCCATCAGAATTCACCCACACCAGTAAAAGAAGATGGAACATAGATGAGGTGCACCATGAAAGGGGAGTCACCTCAGTATCTTAATCTCTAGCATCCCTTCTGTGTCAGAGCAATCACCACTAGCATTCAGAAAGTAATTTGAAGCCTTGCTGTTGCACCAGAAGCCGGAAAAGATATAATCTACTTTCTCTTTTACGCTCCATCCGGTTTGCTGTTCTTCTTCCCTTTTCTGCACCACTGTCAAGAGTGAGGCTTCTCTTTTACATAATGCTGGACATTAGGTGCCTTGCCCTTAGGGTTCATACATGGTAAGTAACGGGAAACCCTCAGGCTTTGCCAGAGCTCTATTATAAAACACAAATAATATCTCTGTTAGTGCTCATCATAGTACCTTGTTCGATGTAAGAGACATCAATCAACTGCTTGAGTGTCCTGAAAAGCATGCGGACAACTTTGGTTATGCTGCACTGAACATAAATGTAAATAAATCATTAAATTAACAAACGCAGTATCACATTTTGGCATACAGATTGCCTGGATGCAACCATTAATCACCGTAGGGTGAAAGGTGACATACCTTTTCCGTTTTTATACCTACAGTTAGGAGCTAGACACCCAGGTGAACAAAGTAGTCTTCATAAGTCAAAGCAGGAGCTGCCTTAATTTCTGTAAAACAATATTTTGAATAATTCAAATTTTAACAACCACTTGGGCAATGCTTCTTAGTTTACAATAACTCTGCACTCAGAAAGGTGGTAGTTGCATCAGAGTCTCACAGCTGCAACAATGCAACTACATGCTGTACATTGATGGCTGTATGTGTATTTGGGCTATGAATACCTTAATGCTTGTAGACATTTTTTTTTTTAGGCAACACACATTTCATAAAAATATACTAGTTCCAATTTCATTATAACTAACTTATTATATAATATCATAAAACTACTCTTATAGTCAGAAGTATAAATTAATAATCATTACCTATGTTCGACCCTCCACCAAACATCAGGGGATCGAATTTATCCCACAATTGATAAAGTCATTGGTACCCTGGATTTTGTTCCTATATTGCTCATAGACATATATGATGTAAACAAGGCAGCTTGACCGCCGAAACGCGTCAGGGTCTATTTGGACATTAAATTGGGTGTTGGATATCCACGGTGTCAGCGCCTGTTTGTATGTGAAGAAATGGGATTGGAGACTATATATATAAATATATATATTATTCACCAATTTTCTTCTTCCCAAGGAAGAAACCGCACACCAGAGATTTGCGAGTATTATTTTATTTTATTGCAAACGTGCAATTATTATCACCGAACCACCACCAACGCGTTTCAACCCCCACGGGTCTTGCAAGAAAATAATACTCGCAAATCTCTGGTGTGCGGTTTCTTCCTTGGGAAGAAGAAAATTGGTGAATAATTTAATACGAGGACTGGTCCGTCCTCGACACCGGCAGTAGATAGTTATAGTTAGGACCTAGTTTCCATAGGAAACTCGTTTTTTGTTTTCTCAATATCTTTGGCGCCGGTTGACAAATCTTCGCGAAATTTTCAAAAATCGTAGCCCGCTCCGGTCAGCTTCTGTCTTGAAAGTTTCGGGGTGATTCGGCAAGCGGGGGCCGACAAAAAAGGGGGGTCCCAAAACGTGTTTTCTCCATGTTATTTTCCATAGGAAACTTTAGACACGACTACAGCCCGAACTGCTGAACGGAATTACACCAAATTTGGCAAAAAGGTAGCCCTTGGTTCAGAAAGAGACCTTTTTGTTAAATGGTGTAAATCCGCTCAGTAGTTCCTGAGAAATTCAAAAATAGAGGTCAAAAAATCAATTTCCCATAGGAAAGTTTAGACACGGTTACAGCTTGAACTGCTGAACGGAATTACACCAAATTTGGCAAAAGGTAGTGCTTGGTTCAGAAAGCGCCCTTTTTTAAAATGGTGTAAATCCGTTCAGTAGTTGCTGAGAAAATCAAAAAATAAAAGTTTTGATATATAGAGGCACGGAGGATCCGCGCACCCTCCCGACCACGAGCTTTATTCTAATTGGCTGTCAACACTCCAAACCAGGAAGTGTTGGCAGCCATCTTGTGACTCGGTAGAACCGAGTCACAAGAAATCAGAATAAAAAATGCGAAAAAAAAGAAAAGGGGGCAGGGTAGAAACACCCTGACCCCCAGGGCCCAAAAAAGCATTTTTTTTTTTACAAATCGGCAAAATGCGCTGGATCCGGCCACGAAACTAAAAAAAACGAAGCGCGGGCTCCCGCGCTTCGTTATTATTTAGCCCCCGGGTGGGCCAAGTCCCGGGGGCATGCAATATTATAATTGCAGGGGC
This sequence comes from Calotriton arnoldi, assembly GCA_963921515.1. Taxonomy (NCBI): domain Eukaryota; kingdom Metazoa; phylum Chordata; class Amphibia; order Caudata; family Salamandridae; genus Calotriton; species Calotriton arnoldi. The sequence continues at coordinate 33,586 of CAWUFW010018906.1, read as the reverse complement.
CAAGGGAGGCTCCCGCTGCCCCGGGGACCACCACCCCCCGGGGCTTTCCATAAGCATTTGCGGGGGGCACACGGCCCCCCCGCAGCCCCAGGGACCGCCACCCCCGGGGCTTCTTATTTTTAATGTGTGGGGGGGCCTCCAAGGCCCCCCCAAGCCCCGGGGACCGCCACCCCGGGGCTTTTATTAATTATAATCGCGGGGGCACACGGCCCCCCGCTGCCCCGGGGACCGCCACCCCCGGGGCTTTTAAAAAAAACATAGACCTGTGTGGGGGGCTCGAGCCCCCACACGCCCGAGAACCGCCACCTCCCGGGGCACTAATATTCAAATGCGGGGTCCGTAACGGACCCCCGAGCCCCGGGGACCACCACCTCCCCGGGGCTGTGCATGTGATGGGAGGGGGCCGCGCGGCCCCCTCCTGGAGCCCTCCATGGCCCTGGGGACCACCACCCCCAGGGCCGGCTCCTGCAGTGTCCCGGGGTGCCCACCCCGGGACACTGCTGTTTGCAATGACAGGGCGGGAGCCTCGCGGCTCCCGCCCTGTCATTGCAAACTGCTTGCTTCATTGAAGCGAGAGCAGAGAAACCTGCTCTCGCTTCAATGAAGCAAGCAGATTGCTTTTCCACAAGGGGAGCTGCATGTCAGCAGCTCCCCATGTGGAAAGCAATGCCGGCTCCCGCAGGACGCGGGGAGCCGGCGGGACCGTGGGGGCATTGGGGCTCCCCCCACGGTCCCCAACGAGAGGCCAGGCCCAGGGGGATGGGGTCCCCGGGGCAAGGAGTGGCCCGGGAGGGGGGCCACGCGGCCCCCTCCCCAATAATGATAAATAAAAATAAATAAATAAATCACGCAAAGGCCGGCCCCAGGGGATGGGGTCCCCGGGGCCATAAATGGCCTGAGGAGGGGGCCACGCAGCCCCCCTCCATAAACAAAAAAAAATATTTGGCCATGCCCAGGGGGATGGGGTCCCCGGGGCCAGAATTGGCCACGGGAGGGGGGCCCACGCGGCCCCCTTCCCGTTCATTTTTTTTTTTAAAAAGGGGTCAGGCCCTGGGGGATGGGGTCCCCAGGGCCCAAAAAAAGGGAAAAGAAGGGGGGCCACACAGCCCCCTTCTAAAAAAAAAAAAGAAAAATACAAAAGACACAATCGTGCCAGAGGCCCCGCCCCCTCCCAGCAACACTCTGCAAACGCGCCCTGTGGCGCGTTTTAAGTTGGGGAATTAATTCCCCTTCAATACTGGGGGTCCCTGGGGGCCAACTAGCCCACCAGGTACCTCGAGTAAGCGCCACAGGGCTGCGTTGCAAAGAGGTGGTCCAGGCCTAGCCCCTTTTTACACCTCTCTGCAACGCAGCTCTGTGGCGCTTACTGGAGGTACCTGGTGGGCTAGTTGGACCCCAGGGACCCTCAGGATTCAAGGGGACTTTATCCCCCAACTTAAAACGTGCCACGGGGCGCGTTTGCACAGTGGTGAAGGGAGGGGGCGGGGCCTGAGGTGACATGTGTGCAAACACGCCCTGTGGCGCGTTTTAAGTTGGGGAATTAAGTCCCCTTCAATCCTGAGGGCCCCTGAGGCCAACTACGCCCACCAGGTATCTCCAGTAAGCGCCACAGGCCTGCGTCGCAGAGAGGTGGTCCAGGCCACGCCCCTTTTACACCTCTCTGCAACGCAGCTCTGTGGCGCTTACTGGAGGTACCTCGTGGGCTAGTTGGACCCCAGGGACCCTCAGGATTCAAGGGACTTATCCCCCAACTTAAAGCGCCACTGGGCACGTTGCACAGTGGTGAAGGGAGGCGGGGCCTGAGGTGACATGTGTGGAAACACGCCTGTGGCGCGTTTTAAGTTGGGGAATTAATACCCCTTCAATCCTGAGGGCCCCTGGGGCCAACTAGGCCACCAGGTACCTCCAGTAAGCGCCACAGGCCTGCGTTGCAGAGAGGTGGTCCAGGCCACGCCCCTTTTTACACCTCTCTGCAGGATTCAAGGGGACTTAATCTCCCAACTTAAAACGGCCACAGGGCGTGTTTGTACACGTCACCTCAGGCCCCCCCTCCCTTCACCACTGTGCAAACGCGCCCCGTGGCGCGTTTTAAGAGGTAGTTTTAATCCCCCTGCCCTATTATGTACTAGGGCCTTACAGCGGAGGTCATGCTAATCACAGGGGTACCCCAACGCATAGTGTTCCCTAGTGTATGTAGGTGTTTTCACTGTATTCTAAGTGTCTTTTAGCATAGCACTGGCTCTAGGCCTAGTTACTCAGAGTCAGTTACCACCAGTATCCGTCTGAAAAAGTTTTGGGCACAGGATGATTTTGCAACAAGGCCTCTTTCTGCTCCTCTGTTGGTTCTTTCTGCACATGTCTTGCTTCTTCCTGCTCTTTTCTTCGTCTTTGTGGACATCTGTTGCTTCTTTCTGCATTTCTTTTGCTTCTTTCTGTGCGTTTTTCTTCTTTCTTCACATGCCTACCTCTGTAGGCATAGTTAGAAACTAGCATTTAAAAACCTTTGAAATTCACTTAAAAACCATAGGTTTCAGGCACGTTATAGTTAGAAATTAGCATTTAAAAACCTTAGAAATTCACTGAAAAAACCATAGGTTTCAGGCACGTTATAGTTCGAAATTAGCATTTAAAAAACCTTTGAAATTCACTGAAAAAACCATAGGTTTCATCCACGTTATAGTTAGAAATTAGCATTTAAAAAACCTTAGAAATTCACTGAAAAAACCATAGGTTTCAGGCACGTTATAGTTAGAAATTAGCATTTAAAAAACCTTAGAAATTCACTGAAAAAACCATAGGTTTTAGGGACAGTTGTAGTTAGTTGGACATTTCACTCGTACAAAACCAGTGAAATTCCCCCGTTATAGTTAGTTCAGCTAACTATAACTCGCGCCCCCGCAATGCACTGCTGATGACGTCACATATTACATCACTCATGACATGGCCAGTGACATCACTGATGACATCACTGATGACATCACTGATGACATCACTGATGACATCATCCAGTGACTGTGTTTCTGTAAAGTTTAAATATGTTTAATATATATAGGGAAAGGCGCATTGAAGAATGAGTGGGTGTATAAGTGTCTGAATGGATGATTTAGTAGGTGCGTGACTGAGTCTATAAGTGAGTGATTAAACGTATCTTACTGAATGCAAGGGTTAGTGACTAAACTGTGTGAATGTCTGTATCCGTCTGTCTGTTGGTGTGTAAGCGGCTGCATGGGTTTGTGAATAGCTACATGAGTGTCTATATGAGTTATTGATTGGTTGTGTGAGTATCTGTATGGGTGCCTGAGTGTTTGTGTGGGTGGGTTGTGTGTGACTCTGTGCATAGATGTGTGAGTGGGTGATTCACTGGGTGCATGGTTTCAAGTGTGCATCTGTGATGGACTTTATGGGTGGGTGAGTGTGTGTATGGGTGTGTTAGTGAGTGAATGTATATCTCAGTGGTACATGTGTGAGTAACTACATATGTGAAAGGCAGTATATATGTGTGTTAGAGTATTTAAATGGCTATAAGTGAGAGTGTGTGATTGTGAGAGTGGCTGTATGGATGAGTGTGTGCTTGTATCAGTGATTGTATAAGAGCGTAAGAATGTGCTAGTATTTGTATGAGTAAGTGAGCTGGTGTGTGTATAACTGTATAGGTGAGTAAATGGGAGTGTGATTAATTATTTGCATGACTGACTAGGTGTGCGAGTACCTCTATGGATGAGTGGCGGTGTGTGAGTGTTTATATAGGTGTATGAGTGCATATGATAGTCCTGTACTGAGTGACCGTAAGTATGAGTGACTGTACGGGTGAGTGAGTGGATGTGTGTGTAGACCTAAGAATCAGTGAGTGGGTATGTAGTTATTGGTGTTGGAGTGTCTATGGTTTTGAGAATGGCAGTCTGTAATTTAGAGTGGGTGTATCAAAGGTTATATTAGAGTGTGAGAAGATGCATGAAATTATCACATGGATGATGTCATCAGTGATGTCATCAGTGATGTCATTTGAGATGTCATCAGTGATGTCACTGACCATGTCATGAGTGATGTAATATGTGACGTCATCAGCAGTGCATTGCGGGGGCGCGAGTTATAGTTAGCTGAACTAACTTAAACGGGGGAATTTCACTGGTTTTGTATGAGTGAAATGTCCAACTAACTATAACTGTCCCTAAAACCTATGGTTTTTTCAGTGAATTTCTAAGGTTTTTTAAATGCTAATTTCTAACTATAACGTGCCTGAAACCTATGGTTTTTTCAGTGAATTTCTAAGGTTTTTAAATGCTAATTTCTAACTATAACGTGGCTGAAACCTATGGTTTTTAGTGAATTTCAAAGGTTTTTAAATGCTAATTTCTAACTATAACGTGCCTGAAACCTATGGTTTTTTCAGTGAATATATATATATATATATATATATATATATATATATATATATATATATATATATATATATAATCTCCCCCACCCAATTCTGCACTGCTGAGGTTACATGATACTTCCAGTGTTGTGCTTTTTCCAGCAGTGCTACTTGGACTGCTAAGGATACAAATTCAGATCTAACGTGTGCTGTACCCCCTAACATAATTACGTGTACATCAAAATCAATTTTATTTCTTAGGACCTTAGAGATCTTAGCAAAGAATGTATCCCAGTAGGTCCTCATTCTGGGACAGCTAGCCAACATATGAATGTGGTTGGTAGACAATAGTGGGCATCTAAGAGAAACAGCTGGGGTTCCTGTTTTCCACTTAGCAATCTTACTTATATGGGGTAATATAAAAGTCAAATAAGTTCTTACAATGTTGAATTCTGTATTTTACTATTGATGAAACTGAATACATTATCTGTATCGATTTACTGATAAATTCTACGCTACCATTGGTTCCTACACATTTAGACCATTTATCAACCCATAGTCCTAATCTATCCTCAGTGGCCAACAGAATTCCTGATGATATTCCTGTTCGTGCATATATCTGATTTCATCAGCAGTCTACATATTTTCAGTAGGTTCTGGTTTATTATTTTTGCTCAAAAGACAGGCTCTGAGCTTTAAGTATTTACTTGTTGTGCTGTATATTAAATTCATTTGTAATGTCCCTGAAGTTTTTCAGCGTTCCACTTGAGCATAGTTGGTGCAGGAGTTGTAGATTAGATTTATCCCATACAGATTTAGCCTGTACATGAAAGGCTTCTGCCAAGATAAAATTGTTCCAGACTGGTTGATACCCACGTAATAATGGAATATCACAATGTCTGCTCATCTGTTTCCATATCTGTTTATGAGTCTCAAAGACTTTAAATCTAACATGTTATAGATGTCTTGTGGGACTTGAAAAGCGAACCAGATATGAGGTAGGGATAGTGGATAAATATAAATCAACATGTGTAAAAGTTTTGGTGTTGGCGTAGATAAGCTTAGTCATACTCCTAGCAAATGCTGCCAAGTAATAAAGGCAAAAATTGGGGAGCGCCCATACCTCTCTCATTATCGTAAGTCGTAGGAAGCGATATACTTTGTCTTGTCCCATAGAATGCTGATATTGTGCCTATAATTTAAATTTAAAAAACAGTTTTTAGGGTAGTAGATTGGCAGTGCCCGGAATAGATACAGCATTTTATGTAAAACAAATCATCTTGATACGTTTGGCCCTTCCCATAAGTGAAGAGGGTAGATGTTCCCGTTTATCTAATGATCGCGTAATTTCGAATTTCTGTAGTCATAGGTGTAAATATGGTGGGCTTAATTTGATCAAGTGAAGATGTAAGCCAGAGTCCTAGATAAATTATACTAACAACTCTATATACTGTGCAGTATGTCGGTAGAATGGAGGGGCCGACAGGTAGGATCTGCGTTTTTTCAGTTTTAAATTTATAACCAGAGACTTGGCCAAATTCTGACAGTACTGACACAATTTTATCTAAAGCCAAATTTGCATCAGATGTAGCTACCATAACAACTGCACAGACAAAAATGTTGCTCGTATATTTGCCTACACATGCAGGCATGATATTATTTGCTTGCATTAATTGTTGAAAAAAGGGTTCCATATATAACGCAAATTACGACGCAGAGAGAGTCGGCACCCCTGCCTTGTATCCCAACTAATGTTAAATGAGGCAGATGTTGTCCCATTTATTGACACTACCACTTGGGTTTCTCTGTATATTTGCTGTACCCAGTGTGCATATAACTTTACCTGTGTTGGTTGCTGTTCTGTATGGGTGCTTTAGGGCAACATGTGCTTACTTTGCTCTACCTCTGCATGTGAACAGATGCATGTGCGCATCAGTGATGCTATGTCTACATAAGTGCTCGCAGTCTGTTTTTCTGTGTGCAACTGTGCCTCTGTAGGGCTGTTGATGTGTGTGAATATCTGTAAGTATGTTGATTAATACGAAGCGTATTTTGATCTGTGTGTTTTTTTATAGTTCCCCCTCGGGCTGATTATATTTTATGGCGAAAGTGCTTTAAATATTGTAAAAAAAGGCGTTTTCCCAGAACATCACAGTCCGTATTAAAACTGCAGTTTGTACTGATAATTTACTGCTGGCTCAGCTGTTAGGCAGAGGGTTGCACTGACATTTAGCTTGGATAATAGTGCCATGGTTAGAGCATCTAAAATCGCTCCCCTTGCAGTCAGCAAGACAACTGTGGCAATACAAGTGACATCATTTCCGCTTCCTTGCAGAGGTGGAAGTGGACGGCTGATTGCTCTCCATAGTGAAATTTCCCACAGGGCATCTGTACAGTGCACTGCTTCCCGGACACTAATCGTTGAAATGGATTGAAAAGAACAGGTCAGACTCTCGCCGGCCCTGATAGTCTCTCACCGATACTAAATATTACATCAGGTTCGGAGGAATATGTATCCCCCACTCCGCAATTCTCTCCAGGAATTCTTCCTGTTAATGCCTCGATTTATGTAAATGCTATCAACTGGTAATCTGACCACAATTTGGTGGGAGAAGGGGTGGGAAAAACGGTAGAATTTTTTTAATGAGAAATTTGTAGGCAAAATGTAGTGTGCCGGTATCTCATACAACATTTTTACGCAAGTGCGCACCTTGCGTAAAAAAAATTTAAATATGATACCAGCAGGAGATCAGTTTGAGCGCAAACTAGCCCCCTGCTTAAAAAAAAATTGCACAATTTTGAGAAATGTTGCATATCTAGGAATTTAGTTAATTCAATTTAGATTTCATCCAGGCTTAGTTCAGAATCTCTCTTGTGATAGTGACAGAAAACTGTTTAGCCTTATTTGACTCTATGAAACAATGTAGATTATTCAATATCCTAACATAGAACTTTTTTGTTAACGCAATAGCATAGGAACATAAGCTATGTTCTAACCATACTTATTTCTGTTAGCCATCCCTTCATCTTTTTTTACATGAGGCAGTAGATGGTTCTGGTCCTAAAAGGCAGATCTCCCCAAAGCGTCAAGAGGGTTAGAGACTCTGTTACTCAGACGCAAGCCAATAAAGGCTCATGTTGCAGAAAGACACACTTTAGTGAGACTGTCTGGATGGTTAATTGGTGCATGATTAATTGATGCATGAGTGTTTATTGGATACATGAAGGACTAGATTATTCCACGAATGTAGGTGGTTAAATGTATTCTGAAATGGATTTACAAGTTAAGATGATGGAAGGATGGGTGGATGAGAGTGGGTAGATGGGTAAGTGGGTGGGTAAATAGACTGGGAAATGAATGGGTGGATCCACATATGTGGGTGGATCGATAGCCTATTCATCTACGTATTCACTAACTTACCTTTTCATGCCTGCACTCACCTATCATTGATTCACTCATTCATTATTTCACTCATTCAAAATTCATTTATGCAGGCAATCATCCATAAACTCTCACACACACTCAAGTACTCAATCATTCATATACAGCCATACACTCACTGACCCATTCTTCCATCCATGTGCTCAAATGCAATCAGGGCCACAGCAGTGACGACAGGACCAGTGGGTGATGGGAGGGAAGGATTGAGAAGCACGATGGCCCAGGAAGGAGGATCACTCCACCTCCTCTCATTGGCCGTGGGTATTTCAGGACTTAAACCTGAAGTGCCTAGAGCGGACTCAATCTGTGACGTCATAAGGAGGGGAACATTGCAATGCTTTGTTGGACCGTTGATGCCACTGCTCTCAAGGCTGAGACCCCTTCAACCTGGTAAAGTTTGGCTCAGGTAGCCAGGTGCCTGCGCAATAACTCATATAAAGTGCCAGGCTGCCTGACCCCGCTATAATGAGTGTGTCAGGCTTCCCTTTCTTCAGCCTGACAGACACTCATCATGCTTTAGAAAGGGGGGTTGGTAAACCGGCACAGATAATGACGGACTACCACGGCATTCTTCTTTTATGTACCCATGTACATACCTGCCAACTCACATGGTGCCAACGTGTGTCACACGATTTGGGCTCCCTTCACACAGTCACCCAGTGAATAGCCGAAATCACACGGTGGCAGGAAAAACGAGCTTAATACCACTGTAAACCAGTGGATTTCCAGCTCGTTTTCGGAGGCTGTTAGCAGCCAATGTCCATTAAAAGGTGTGAAAATACCACAGGACATCGACGACAGCCTCAACGACCCTGTGTTTTTTTGTTTTTTGGGAGGGTTGGTGAAAGGCAGAGTACCTCTTGGATACCTCTCTACACCAGCCCCCTCTAAGCCTCACCCCACCTCAGACAGTATAGTTATTTTTAATTTGGCAGGTATGCATGGACCTCCCATCCAACATGCCCTCAGGACTGTCCCACATGGAGCAGTCTTTGTAGCAAAACGCAAGCTGAAGTTAACACGTGCTAGTCTTTTTCTGCAAACTGCTCATAAAGATACTTTTTAAAATGTGTCTTAGAATTAGTTCGGAAACCAGGTCCTTGGAACAGATCAGAAAACTGGCAGTGTTATATTCTAGTTAGCAGCAAAAAGTGAATTGCTCCAGGCCTCAGACTCGCTTTAGTCAAATGAACTATAATATTGAACTAATAGATTTTAAGTGCATTTCACAATGGGTAAATATGCCATATAAAATGTTACCACCAAGGAATTGAGCGCTCATGATCTTTCAAACAACATGCTGAGACGCAGGCAATGGGGGCATTAAAGTGTCTTGCTGGAAGCCTCTGATATGAATCAAAGGGCATTATTGTTTTATTTTGCAAGGCACTGGAGAACTGTTATGAGAAGCACACTGCCCGAGGACGTGCACCACAGAGTAATTAAAGGGATAAGGATTCGCCTGCTTTGTAATCAATTCTGTGAGAATATGAACATAGCTTTATCTCAGTCTGGCTGAAAATATACTTAGTGCAAACATAATTAACATGCTCACTGAGATGGTGGGTTACGGATAAGGAAAAGAGGCGAAAACGTATAATATGAGGTCATAGACATTGGGGACCTGCAGATCAAAATGATCAACACAAATTCATCTTCATGGCAGGAGCAGTCAGCTGATGGGTGTGAAGCTTGCACTGCACATGGGATGTCCACTCTTTAAAAGTGCAACTTGTGGATTGGCCACTGGAAAATCTCACTCACTGCACCACACTATGCTGTAGGAAACATCAGTTTTGTACTGAACAACCACCATCCAATGAAAATTTCCAAAGCATGTCTCATTCTTTCCACTGAAAGAAACAGGCTTTCCCCAGTTTAAAGGAAAAAAAATGCCCAACTGGGTAAGGGTGTCTCTAGCTCTGTGGCTTTTTGGCAGAAAGAGCACGGTGGGGTGATTGACCCACCATGTCCCTAACAACACCAACATGATGGTGGATCCTGAGCACAGGCACAGTGTTGTGGTTACTTCATGGGTGTGGCGCTCTCTCACTGCTGGGCAAGCAAGGTCTGAACTTCCTGGTCAGAACTGCTGGTGGCAGGGAAGCAAGTGTAATAAAAATCCCAACCTCCACTCTTACAAGATTATGTAGCAGTAAATATATGCAGGAAAACGCATTGGCTGATGCCTCTGGGAATGGTACCAGTAGTCACTTTGTGTTGCTAACTTAGCATTGCTTTTACCAATTTGATGTAGGGAAAAATAGGATGCATTTATCCAAACACACACAGAGTGTAGGCCTGCAACTCCCATGCAAAGGTTTCAAGCAGTTTTAGGCCCCAGGCCTCTGCGAGAGATAGTTAAAAAACGCCATGCCACAAAAGACAATGTGTTTAGCTGAATTAATCAGGTCACACAGTTCGCTGAAATGTCAGGAAGTAGCCTGCAAGGTCAGGAAATAGCTTGCGGTTAGCAAATTGAGCTTCTGCATGAAGCGTAGATCATATCATGAAGCGTAGATCATATCTTCCTTCAGACTCAGGACACCAGTAGCATTTAGGCATAGAAACCGAAATAATAGGTTACCACAAGTTCCATCTGCTAGAGAGATAGGCCAAAATGCACCAATCACATAAGAGCCTGCTTCCTCAGAAGCGCTGTGGTTTCTTACACCTTTAAGCTTGAACACGTACAAAGGAAGAAATACCAGGTACACATCCTGCCTTAGTTCATACTGACACACATGTGTACACTTCTGCCGAGATCACACCTACAGGTCAGATAGCTGGTCACTCGCTTCTGCAGACACCACAGCTTCACACCCTAACCAGCTAGATGGCTTGATGGAAGAAACCACATACAAAAGGTCAGATAAGCTTGGCCAATAGGCGCTGAGCAGGACATAACGCGCTGTGCAGTTTAATAAAGATATATATGTTCCGCTTAGATTCCGAGAACCGAAACCCACAGGGGGGTTTCCACACATCATGTGAGGCTAGGCCCACCTACATGCGCTTCTGTTTCCGAGAAATTGCTACGTCTACTGATGCCATCTTGTATGTCCTGTGTGAACATTGCTTACGTCAATGATCAACTTGTGACCTTTTCTTCTGTGGTTTGGAAGAATAAATTGAGCTGATTCTGAGCTAAAACGAGAGACATCAGGTTGCATCTCCTTTGAGGTGAACTGATCTCTCCTGTAGTGAGTGATCCTCACTACAGTATTGTAATAAGCCCATACTGTATTGTCAACTTTCTGTTCTTGGTGTTTGTTCAATAGATTTCCCTTTATCACTGGTGGCGCCCAGTGCAAAAATGTTTGTTGGCGCTCCCCAATGACCACCTCTGCCACTGATTCCCGCACTACCAACCCTTAACAGTGCCCCTTAAGTCTCCATAAACACTCACTCAGATGCATTTAATTGGTTCTGAAGCACCACTCATACCAAGGTAGGGTGTCAAAACACTCCACACCACACCTACATTACATAGAGACGATCAGTCACATGTGTAATTTAGTGTATAAGAAATGTTTCATAAGACAGAGAACTACAAGGTGTAGGAGTTACATGGCATCCATACTGATAGGCAGTATAGTTTAAAAGTGCTTGATCTGGAGAAGCACAAACTCAGTGTATGAACTGCAACACCAGTGATAAAGTAGGAACTCATGTCCATTGTGATGCCAAGTTGGCTGCTAATTTTCTGGTCCGTGAGGTAATGCTCCAGTGGAGCATTCCTGAGGGGATCATATTCGATTTGGTGCACATTTCTGTCAATAATATCTTCTCCCACCTCACCACTTTGTTAGGAATGATACACAAACTCTTGTTAGCTTACCATCCCCAAAGTAACAACATCCTGGTCTGCTTAAAGGACCTCTTAAAACACAAAATAAGTAAACTGTGTGTAATATTGGAAAAGGAATGGTTGTACCGTCTCCCACTAGCACTGCTCACTTCGAGAAACACCTCAGGTCAGACCACCATTTTACCCCACATCAAATAGTGACAGAGAGTAAGGATGAACACCGCTGTGCTACTAACTAGACATAGGTGACAGACTGAGAGTGCACCTGAAATAGTACAAATTGAAATGTCTGTTTATTTGTCTCACCAAGTGTCAAAGTTTGTTTCTAAACAGGGTACACTGTAGCTGCCATGCGCATTAACGCCCCTCTAGATGATGCCCCTCCAGTGCATGACCAACAGACACCCTTGCCATTGGGAACTCTAATTTGCATCAGAAACTGTTTCAGCAGTGGAGAGATTCTGACAGCACAGTTACCTGTAGTGAAATATTCGCAGCTACAAGCGATGGATTTCTTTCTCACACCAACATCAGCCTGGCCCTAGCTGTGCCATCCATCCCTTTGGACAGTGAGCAGGAAAAAGAGGGGGAGAACAGGAGAAGCAACCAGAGTAAAGCTTCCCTCCACCGCTTCAACAAGAGACACTTATTTTAAGTTATGTGCTTTAATTTTATTTTTCCTTCTCGGTGCACTAATACTGATGCTTTTTAGTCCTTGTCTGTTTCTATTTCTTCTATTTTTTTTATTCTACATCAACTATTATACGCATGCACAGAACAGCTGATAATGATACTGACCAATATCCTCTCCACACTGCTTTGTTTTGAAGATATGTGGTACCAGGTACCAGCACATGCACAGTATAGACACATCCACATCTAATACCAGTTATGTATGCTCCCTCATTCCCCCCTCTTTAGACCAGGGTATTTTAGGGGTAACTCAACCATCATCTGAATGTAGTGCAGGATCAGTATTTGCCAATGACAAATGACATACAGGAGCCAAGCCCACATATAGAGCTGTATCATTGTAAAATGGCACAGAGACAAGCAGCCCTTTAAGATTTGGTAACATTATAGGACAATTTCAGCAAATATGGGATGCAAACATACAGAGATAAACATGGACAGGAACTAAAACACACACTCTAGAATAGCAATGAAATTAACTCAGTTTTCTCTTTGTTTCAGAGGAAATGGGACAGTAAAGGTGGGAAGTGACCTCAACTGCAACACCACTGTGGACAGCGCTGACATGCAGGGGGGCACCACCAGCCTGATGCACCACTTTTGGCAGTACGGGACCCAGCTCCACATCCACCTGACCCAGAATCGGAAAGGCCTCTGTGACTGTACACACACCCTCCCTGGTGATACCAGCAGTGGACTTCTCCAATTTGTATGACCGTCCCATGCACTGTCTAAGAGACTTTGTTTCACCATCAGCTGAAGAAAAAAAGCTGCAGAATACTATTGCACTGCGGTTTGGGAAAACGTCCCACAGGAAAACAGACTATTCAATGACACATGTGGTCATAAGTAGCGTGGTGGTAGTCATTAGGGGTTGCCACCGGAGGGTTGACCCGGGGGAAAGCAGAGACGGTTTGGCTAGGCCCAGATGCGGTTTGCAAGCCCTCTGTCAGCTCCCCCGCACTTAATTTTGAAGTAGAACCAGAATAAACTTGATAACGGCAGCCATGGGGGGAGGGGGGGGGGTGCAAGAGGACAATGGGACATTGGCTGAGGCCATTCAGACATTGCATGATCTACACAAGAAGATGGTTCAAGAGAGGGGTGCGCCGGATGAGTGGTTCGAGGGCTGGTTCGAATGGGTGCCATTCTGGATGTTGGGGGTGTTCAAGGCCTTGTTGCCTCTAACTGTTTTGTTGCCTTTTACATGTCTTATATTTCAGGTGATAATAGCATGTTGCAAAAGGATGACAGCTAGTGTAGGAGGAACATTTTTAGTTAGGAAAAGCACCACAGATGCCTTAGAACAGAGTGTTATATATGAGGAGATTCCCTCTGAGGAAAGGAGGTTAGGAGAAGAAGTAGTTGAAGAATCAACTAGAGGGGGAATGATGTAGGGAAAAATAGGATACACTATATCCAAACACACACAGAGTTGAGGCCTGCAACTCCCATGCAAAGGTTTCAAGCAGAGAAATAGTTTTAAAAAACCATGCCACAAAAAGACAATGTGTTTAGCTGAATTAATAAGGTTACACAGTTCGCTGAAATGTCAGGAAGTAGCCTTCAAGGTCAGAAAATAGCTTTCGGTTAGCAAATTGAGCTTCTGCATGAAGCGTAGATCATATCTTCCTTCAGACTCAGGACACCAGTAGCGTTTATGTGAGAAACCAAAAAAAAAGGTTACCACAAGTTTCATCTGCTAGAGAGGGGCCAAAATTTACCAATCACATAAGAGCCTGCTTCCTCAGAAGCGCTGTGGTTTCTTACACCTTTAAGCATGAATACGAACATAGGAAGAAATACCAGGTGCTCATCCTGCCTCTGTAGATACTGACGCACATGTGTATGCTTCTGCCGAGATCACACCTACAGGTCAGATAGCTGGTCACTCGCTTCTGCAGAAACCATAGCTTCACACCGAACTGGCTAGATGGCTTCATGGAAGAAACCACATACAAAGGTCAGATAAGTTTGGCCAATAGGCGTTGAGCAGGACATAACCACACACTGTGCAGTTAAATAAATATATCTTTGCTCCGCTTAGATTCCGAGAACCAAAACCCACAGGGGGTTTCCACACTCATCATGTGAGACTAGGCCCACCTACATGCGCTTCTTGTTCCGAGAAATTGCTACGTCTACTGATGCCATCTTTTATGTCCTGTGTGAACATTGCTTACGTCAATGGTCAACTTGTGACCTTTTCCTCTGTGGTTTGGAAGAATAAATGGAGCTGATTCTGAGCTAAATAGAGAGACATCAAGTTGCATCTCCTTTGAGGTGAGCTGATCTCTCCTGTAGTGATTGATCCTCACTACCGTATTGTAATAAAACCATATTGAATTGTCAACTTACTGTTCTTGGTGTTTGTTCAATAGATTTCCCTCTAACAAATTATCAAGTAGCAACTAAGAAAGGCTGCTGAAGCAGTACACCCTTGAATTGTTTGATGCCTTTCGGGGCCATGTACAGGGGTGGCATGGAGCCCATACTGGGCAACCAAAAGCAGCCCTATAAAAAATGTTCAAACCAGTCCCTCTCTTCGTCTCCTCATGGGATCTCTGTTTCCATCCATCAATTCTCTCTCCCTCCTCCACCCTCTCTGGTGGCTTTCTCTCTACCTCCCCTCTCTCTCTAAGTCTCCTACAATTAATCTCAAGTACCTAGGGAAAGTGACAGAGGTGCGATGAGTTGCTCTGGGCCTTCTAAACCTGCCTCCAATGGTTCCAGCCCACCGTGAAAATGCCCGGTTAACTAAAAAGCCAGCTTGGTCCTGTGGAAAGTGGTAGCCTCCCTCTCATGACATCAGATGGAGTTAAAAATGAATACCTCCCTGCTGTGCTGTTGTACTGGGATTAAAGTCTGGCACCAGCTGCAGATGTTATAGATACGGACCCTTGCTTTGTGATTAGTAGTAAAAAATAATGCATTTAACAGCATGTGGAGTGGCAGCAGGTCCAGACCATGCCAATTTACCAAACGCCCCACCACAAAATCAGTACTGCATACACTGATCAACGAAAAACTTATTCAAACCATGTCCTGTTAAGAATCTTGCTGCTTAGGGTTTTCACCACAAGATATTTGTACTTTGAATGTTCAACAAGAAACCTCAGTCAAATGAAATATCTGACATGATACCTCACTAAGGACAAATCATGCAACCAAGAACCCTCACGGAGACAGCCTCAAACATCTAAGCTCAAGAAATGTGATGCCATCAATATACCCTGCACAATCCATAACTTAAGGTGCAATGTGAACAACCTCAGTATGCCTTATGCCCTTTATATACCGCTGCACTAATAGATGGGATAAAGCCTCATTTTATTTCCACAAACATTTCTCTTTTTTCTTTAAAACTGTTTTTATTGAGTTTTTCAAGAGCATACAGCAGCCCCGGCATGACTACTATAAGGCATGTTATCAACAATTATAGACATGCACATCATATTGAAAATGGCAGTGACTGAAAAAAAGCGGAATCAAATAAAGACAACATTAAACAACTTTGCAGGTACATACAGTAATGAATCTTAAGCGTTAAGCGCTGAGTGCAATACAATCGGCTAGCTGCCACAGTGGTTGCTTCTTACAAAGGGGACCCATCAATCAGTAAGCTCAGGGTTGAGCAGCAAATAAGAGCGTAGTGGCTGCCAAATGTTTTAAGGCCGGGGGCAACAGGGAAGCATAAATATCACTGGTGGTGTCACAGTACATCAGGTCCCTCAGCCAGGCCTTCACCAGCGGGGGTGCAGTGTCGCCCCAATATAAAGAGACTTGTCTCTTGGCAAATAACAATGCAATTGCGGTAAAGCGTCTGATTCCAGCCCTCAGTGGGAGGACATATCCCAGGATGGCCAGCAGTGGCGAGGGCGCGAGCTCAGATTCAACCATAAGTTCTAGGTGTCCAAAAACCGCCTCCCAAAAAGCCAGAACCGCTGGGCAATTCCACGCCAAGTGAATAAAATCAGCATGCGCTGTTGCGCATCTCTGACAAGTGTCAGGCTTACTGCCGTCCATCTTCGCGAGCAGCACAGGGGTGATGTAAACTCTATGTATGTATTTAAAATGTAAAAGCTTATGTTTGTAATTATTGGATATGTAGCGTGTTTGCTCGCAACAAAAGGACCACATTTTATCAGTCACAGGGTGTGCCAGATCGCCCTCCCAGGCCGCCCGCACCTCCCCCACCCACCACCGGACGTAATGTTTGTGCAAGATGATACAGTCGGGAAACTAGGTGTGTGCTGTCCGGTGAAGTGACTATTGTGGTGAGTGGTGGGAACGCCAGGGGTTCCATAGCCAAAGGGCGGATCGCAGCAGCCAGCGACATTCGCGTTCTGTGCACCAGGAAGCGATCTAGTGCGGATATGTCACACCCCTCCGTCAAATCTACAACCGGATGCATTTGACCGTCCCTGAACATGTCACCAATGGTCTGGAGCAGACAGCGAGTGAGCGCAGTTTTGTTAAAGTTTCGGTGGTAGGGTGTATCCACGGATTGTCAAGGAGCGGCAAGTGCGGAGAATACAAGTGGTCAGACTTCAAATATTTGCGAAGGCGTCCCCAGGCCCAGCATGTAGTCTGCAAGGTATGGATCTCCGCCGGGGTCCTTGCAAGACCAAATGGGAGAATAGAGGAAAGAGGGTAAGGATGGGCCTGTGTGTGGGCAGGGCTCAGAAATTGCATTCTCGCATCCGGATGGTACCAAAAATAAGCGTAGTGTGTTTGTGCAACCAAATAATATAAATAAAAGTCGGGCACACCGAAGTCCCCACGAGCAAAGGGCGTCTGCCATCCGACTCGTGCCCGAACCCCCGCCCAGACCATTCGCGTTAGCATACCCCGAAGAGTATTAAAAAGGTGACCGTAAGCGGGATGGGAATGTTTAAAAACAAATATAAAAACCGCAGCAGAGCCACAATCTTAATGATCGCAATTCAACCAGCAATTGATAGAGGAAGTGCTATCCAGTGATCTATCTGCCCCGCAAGCAGGTCTATGGCCGGGCCGTAATTAAGACGGATGACCTCCGAGGCCTTACGGTGCAGAAACACTCCGAGATATCGAGGGGGGGGTTCCTAACACCAGTGCAAGGGAAAGTCCAGCGCAAACAGGAGGGTGGCATCTGTTAGGGAAAAACCTCTGACTTGGCCCAGTTGATTATTAGTCTGGAAAAAACACCAAACCGCACCACCTCTCATATAATGGGGGAGAGATTTGAAGCCGGTTCACGGTCGAACAGAATCAATCAATCAATCAATCAATCACAGAATTTGTAAAGCGCACTACTTACCCGCAAGGGTCTCAAGGCGCTAGGGAAAAAAAGGGGGGGTGCTGCTACTGGTCGAACAACCAGGTCTTGAGTAGCCTCCTGAAGGTCAGCAGGTCTTGGGTCTGTCGTAGGCTTAGTGGAAGGGTGTTCCAGGTCTTGGCGGCGAGGTGGGAGAAGGATCTGCCGCCGGTGGTCGTTCTTCGAATGCGAGGGACGGTGGCGAGGAGAGGTCGGCGGAGCGGAGTTGGCGGTTGGGGACGTAGAAGAGGAGTCGTCTGTTGAGGTAGGCTGGGCCAGTCTTGTGGAGTGCCTTGTGTGCGTGGATGAGGAGTTTGAAGGAGATTCTCCTGTCGACGGGGAGCCAGTGCAGGTTCCTCAGGTGGGGTGTGATGTGGCTGTGGCGTGGTACATCGAGGATCAGGCGTGCGGAGGCGTTTTGTATGCGTTGCAGTCGCTTGATGAGCTTGGCCGGGGCTCCCGCATAGAGGGCGTTCCCATAGTCAAGTCTGCTACTGACGAGGGCCTGGGTGACTGTTCTTCTTGTGTCTGTCGGGATCCACCTGTAGATCTTGCGAAGCATGCGGAGGGTGTTGAAGCAGGAGGATGAGACTGCGTTGACTTGCTTGGCCATGGAGAGCGTTGAGTCGAGGATAACTCCCAGGTTGCGTGCGTGGTCGGTGGGTGTCGGGGCTGCTCCCAGCATCGTTGGCCACCAGGAGTCATCCCAGGCTGAGGGGTTGGAGCCGAGGATGAGGACCTCTGTCTTCTCCGTGTTCAGTTTTAGTCGGCTGATCTTCATCCAATCGGCGACGGCCTTCATTCCTTCATGGAGGTTGGATTTGGCGGCGAGGGGGTCCTTGGTGAGGGAGAGGATCAGTTGAGTGTTGTCGGCGTAGGAGATTATGTTGAGGTCGTGCTGTCTGGCGATGCGTGCGAGCGGGGCCATGTAGATGTTGAACAGTGTTGGGCTGAGGGACGATCCCTGGGGTACGCCGAAGATGATCTCGGAGGCTTCGGATCGGAATGGTGGGAGTCGGACTCTCTGGGTTCTGCCGGCGAGGAAGGAGGTGGCCCATTCCAGGGCCTTGTCTCGGATCCCTGCGTCGTGGAGGCGTGCGCGTAGAGTGCGGTGGCAGACAGTGTCGAAGGCGGCGGAGAGGTCCAGCAGGATGAGGGCTGCGGTCTCACCGTTGTCCAGCAGGATCCTGATGTCGTCGGTGGCGGCGATGAGGGCAGTCGCAGTGCTGTGGTTGCTGCGCAACCCCGATTGGGATGGGTCCAGGATGCTGTTTTCTTCGAGGTATCGGGTTAGCTGTTTGTTGACGATCTTCTCGATGACCTTGGCTGGGAACGGAAGCAGGGAGATGGGCCGGAAGTTCTTGAGGTCTCTCGGATCCGCCTTGGGTTTTTGAGTAGGGCGTTGATCTCTGCGTGTTTCCAGCTCTCTGGGAAGGTCGCGGTCTCGAAGGAGAGATTGATGACGTTGCACAGGTGGGGTGCGATGGAGCTGCTGGCTTTGTTGAAGATGTGGTGCGGGAAAGGGTCTGACGGGGAGCCGGAGTGTATTGTGCTCATGGTCTTGATGGTGTCCTCGATGTTCACGCTGGCCCAGGCTGGCAGGGGGTCGTGGTCGATGGTGTGCGGCGGGTCTGGTGCATCGATCTTAGTTGGGGCTGTCTGGGTGTTGAAGCTGTCGTGGATGTCGGCGATCTTGCGGTGGAAGAAGGTGACGAGGGAATCGCACAGGGGTTGCGACGGCGGGATGTCGTTGGTGTTGGAGCTGGGGTTGGAGAGTTCCTTCACGATGTTGAAAAGCTCCTTGCTGTTGTGTGCGTTGTTGTCGAGGCGGTCTTTGAAGGAGATTCTCTTGGCGGACTTGATGAGGTGGTGGTGGTTACGGATGGCGTCTTTGTGGGCTGCATGGCTGTCCGGTGTCTTATCACTGTGCCATTTCTTCTCTAGTTTCCGGCAGGTACGCTTGGAAGCTAGGAGTTCCGAGGTGAACCAGCTGGCTCTTTTGGTGGTGTCACTGTAGGTGAGTTTTTCAGCGGGGCGAGGGTGTTGGCACAGTCGTCCATCCATCGTCTGAGGTTGCAGGCAGCGTCGTCGGTGTTGGATGGGTCGGAGGGAGGGCTGAGAGCGAGGGTTGCCCGAAGGTGGTCTTCGGTGACTTTGCTCCAGCAGCGGCGTGGGATCTGTTGGGTGCGGTGGTGTGTGGTGGGTTTCTGGAAGGTGAAATGGATGCAGCGGTGGTCGGTCCAGAGGAGTTCCGTGGTGTGGCTGAAGGAGACGTGGGAGCTTGAGGAGAAGATGGGGTCAAGCGTGTGGCCGGCGGAATGGGTCGGTGTTGTGACGAGCTGGCTTAGACCGAGGTTGGCGAGGTTGTCGATCAGGGTGGTGGAGTTGCTGTCGTTGTTGTTCTCCAGGTGAAAGTTCAGGTCTCCGAGGAGGATGTAGTCGGTAGAGGTCAGGGCGTGCGTGCTGATGAAGTCGGCGATGGAGTCGCTGAACTGGGGTCGGGGCCCAGGGGGTCTGTAGACAAGGGTGCCTCTAAGGGTGGTGTTGGGGTCCGTGTGGATCTGGAAGTGCATGTGTTCGGCGGTGCTGAGAGTGTCGTCGGTGCTAGTCGAGACCCTGATGGTGTTCTTGTGGACGATGGCGATTCCTCCTCCTGCTGCGTTGACGCGGTCTCTGCGGGTGATCTTATAGCCGTCTGGGATGGCTATGGCGATGTCGGGGGCGGAGGAGTCGTTCATCCAGGTCTTTGTCAGGAAGGCGACGTCTGGTGATGATGTGTCGAGCAGGTCCCAGAGCTCGACGGCGTGTTTGCGTGCGGAGCGGGTGTTCAGTAGGATGCATCGGAGGTGGTTGAGGTCCTTCTTGGCGGGCGCCTTGGTGGCTCTGAGGCTGGTGTAGCTGCAGTTCCGGCAGGTGAAGGGACCATGGGTGCGTTTCGGGGCGGCCTTGAAGCAGTTGTGCGTCCGTCCGGGGTTGAGAGCGTGGAGTGTGGTGGCATCGTATCGGCGTCGGTCCTCGAGGCTGGAGCGGGGGCGCACGGCCCAGGGGTTCTGGCGCTGGGCGCGGTCCAGGTGCGGATGGGCGCAGACGGGCTTGCCTTAGGCGCGCCTTCGGCGCGCCAGCGGCGCGGCCGCGCAGCGGTTGCCATATATGGGGAGGTGGGAGGGAGGAGCAGCTGGGAGGCGGGAGGCAGGGGCAGCGAATAGCTTGCGCAGATTTACCGATGACGAGAGATTCGGAACAAATCCCGATTGAAGGGGGAAATGATCTGGCCAATAATAAGCGATATCCGTGTTGCGAGAACTTTAGCCAATACTTTATAATCCTGATTTAAAAGAGAAAGGGGCCTATATGAGGCACAGCTATCGGGCGATTTGCTCGGTTTGAGCAGCAGTGTAACAATTGCCTCCCTCATGGTGAGGGGCAGTTCACCCGACTCCAACGCCTCCGCATACACTTCCAGTAGATGCAGGACTAGTAGCGTTTTGTAGGTTTTGTAGAACATTCCTGTAAGGCGTCCGAGCCAGGCGCACGGGAGCCATCCAGGCCATCTATCACTTCCACAATCTCATCGGCTCTGATAGGCGAGGCAAAGAACTGTTGTTTTCCCCTCTCAAGCCATACCATCGCTATTTCATTCAAGTAATCGGATAGGGCGGTGCCGGTTGGGGGCAGCGTGTAGTATATAGCTGAGTGTAGTAAGTCAAAAAGGTCAAAAGAATATCCGCGCCGTGTGTGACACGTGCACCGTCCGCTGTTTGGAGTTGGGTGATGTATGTGTTATGCTGCCGAGGGGTAAGCAAACGGGCCAAGGTGCGTCCCGGTTTCTCGCCCTCCCCATACACGCGGGCGCGCGCATATTTCCCCAGGTATGCAGTCTCGTGTAAAGCAAGATCCTGAAAGTCGCTTAGCAGCTTCGTGGACTGATGCATCGGAGAAGGGGCTGCCCCCGCCAGCACCCGGGCATCCAAATCACGCAGTGCCCGCTCAGTCGTGTCAAGGTCTCGGCGAAGCGTACGCAAGACGCCAGCATGCTTGGCTATGCAAACACCCCTGATATAGACTTTAAACGCCTCCCATAAAGTGGCATAACGTGAGACCGAGCCAGTGTTTGTCTGAAAGTACTCTCCGATTGCTTCCTGCACTTCGCTTTCAAAAACAGTGTCCAGTTGTGCTTCAGTAGGGAAGCGCCAAGACCTGGAGGGGCACGCAATATTAGGTAGAGTCAATGTCAGCAACACTGGGGAGTGGTCTGACAGGGTTCGGGGCAAGTGATCCACTTCTTGTAATGGAACTAAGAGGTCGGGAGTTGTGTACCATCTATCTATGCGGGACCAAGTGCCGTGAGGCGCAGAATAGAACGAGAACCCTGTGTCCGCTGGGTGCCAATTTCGCCATGCATTGTCATTAAGTGTGTATGCATCAGAGACCTGAGTTCCGCTGTAGAAGAAGGCTTTGTGATGTGGCCCGTCCCAGAGGTGTCAACATCAGGCTGTAGCGTGAGGTTAAAGTCCCCCCCGGATATGATAGAGTCAAACGGCACACCAGTGATATGCGTGGAGATCCCAGCGAAGAAACCCCTGGCATCGAGATTTGGGGCAAAGACATTAATAAGAAGTATGCGTTTTGTGCCCAAACTCCCCGCCACCAGCAAATACCGTCCTTCAGGATCGCCTATCACTGTCTGGGGTGCAAAGGGGAGTGCTTTATGAATATATATACTCTGCGGGAGTAAGTGCTATAGCTAGCAAAGAACCTATTACTACCCCAGCCAGCAGCGAAGCGATTATCCGACTTGGAGGCACAGTGGGTCTCCTGCAGTAGGGCAATATGGATTTTGTGCTTTGCCAAATAGGCCATCACCTGGTGTCCCTTGCGGGGGTTCGATAGGCCTCTCACGTTCCATGTCATGCATTGGAATTCAAGCCCCCCCACCCCCCTCCCGCACCCCCTACAGTGGTTTCAGTAGCATGTGAGCCAGCATGTAACTGTGTGCAAGCCTGTGCAGCACGCCAACACGAAAAAAATTGTCCTGCAAGATCCGAACTAGAACGAACTCAAACAACCCGTGTACCCATCCCCCCACCCCCATCGGATAACCACCCAATCTGTATCCGGTGAATCCCAATACATATCAAACAGGAAAAAAATAAAAATTAAGATTACACACGGTTGGAGATCTCCTGGTGGGGGCAGCAGTGCCCCGAGCAGGCCCCTTAAGATGACACAGTAAAACATGTGTTTATATGTAACTGCAGTCAAATAGGACTGGGACAGCCATTATTACACCATGGACTGGAAAAAGAGGTAAATAAAGAGAGTTCTTGTCCCCATATGCTGACAGTGTTGCATTGGGCACATTAGCGTCGTCATTTTGGGGGATGTGTAGTTGAAGGCAGCAGTTGATCACCTCCCCGGGGAAGGGCCCCTGTCCGATTTGTGGCGTTTACACAAGTCAGCCGCGTCCGCAGGTGTGTCGAAGATAGACGTCTTCCCATTGAGCTGGATACGGAGGCACGCCGGGTACAGCATGGCATAGCGAACATTTGCATCTTTCAGAGTGCGCTTGGAATTTGCGCCTTGCCTCTTGCACCACTGGGGTGAATTCTGGGTAGAGGGACAAAGACATTCCCTGGAACTGCAGGTTTCCTACCTCTCTGGCCCTGCACAGGGCAACGTCCTGGTCACGATAATTGAGCACTCGCGCTATAAGGTGCGGAGGAGCACCAGGGGCTGATCTTGGGGCCAACGACCTGTGAGCTCGCTCCAAAGCAAATGTAGTGGAGAAACAGTCTCTGCCAAACAGCTCGGTCAGCAATCGTTCCACGTACCCTTCCATAGGGCCGGTATTGTTTGTCTCCGCCACACCCACTATCCGGAGATTGTTGCGGCGCGACCGCGCTTCTAAATCCTCTGCCTCCGCCACCGTTGATTTTAGTAGGCGCTCTGTACGCTCCAGGCGCTTGGCCAGTGCCGTCTGCACATCTTCAACGTCAGAAATACGTCTTTCAGCAGTGTCCATACAGGCCTCATGCTGCTCTAGTCGAACATGCATGGTGTCCATACGCGCGCCCAGATCATCAAAGCGCGCGTCGATGGCCTTGAAGCCCACGCGCAATTCAGCCATTATGGCAGCAGCGCCCTCCAATGCAGGGGGCTGGGAGGCCAGGGGGTCTGCGCATTCAGGAAGGTCCCCCTGTGTAGTGTCATCTCCGGTCTCTCGTCTGGGGGTCCTGGCAGTTTCGAAGGAGAGCTGGCACTGTTTTGGGTCCCCACGAGCCATGATAGGCAGGAGCGCAAACAATCACCCAAGGAGCAGTAAAAAGCAGCCCCCCTCCACCAAAAAGAAAGGGAAGGGGCTCTGTTACGCCCCAATGCAAGGCCGAGGACTGGGTACCAATCAGCTCTTCATTTCTCTGAATTGGTTGCAAAGAAGAAAGTTGAGGACAATGGTAAAGGTTCCAGTGGGATCATTTGTCCCGGAGCATGCAAGGCACCACATCTCTCTTCCAATCATGGTCCCTTCCTGGGGACATTTGTTTGGTTCTTTCTATTCCCGGGCACATTCAGATCCAAAACATTGACCTCCCACATGGCATGCCCGCTGCCCCAAAGCTATTTTGTGTGTGGAGAATGACAGGATGGGGTGTACTTGTCATAGTCAGTTGCTGTCACAAAGAAGCATGATTGGCTTCCACAGAATTTACAGCAGCACATGACAAAAAGGTTTCAAAGTCTTAACACATTGTCTGGAATATAATTCCTGTCCCAAAGTACAATCTGAGTCCAACGTGTACATTAAAACATTTAGGAAAATAAATGTCACCAATTTCACTCTTGAAGCTAATATGATATGTAGCAACATAGGTGCCCATCACCAAGCTCAGGTTGTCCTGAGCAAAGTTGACCTTTCACGTCGATGCAGTGTTCATATAACTGTGCCAATGAATTGTTTTAGTTAGTTAGGCTGGTTAGAGTAGAAACTATGGCTTGGTGTGTTACAAACAGAACATTAATTAAAATTCTCCCCTCCTGGCACAATGAGCTCATGTTAATTAGGTTATAGGCTTGTTGCCAAATGTAAAATCATGTCGCTCAGGGCCAGTGTAGTTTTGGGTGGGACTGCTAAGAGAGCACTGCCTCTATACAGGTGCGAAAAGAACAGAACTGAAATGGCCTGTTTAAATTCCACATGTGGAATATTAGCATTTGTTCTCCCACAGAAGCATAAAAATATGCTATTTTCACAATTTTGGTGTTTTGTGCTATAATTTTTAGGTTTCTGCCTGCAAAGAAATCTAGGGATTTGGCAGCCGAGACTTGGGCTTGCACTAGTCCAAGTGGATTGTATTGCTCAAGTCAGATATCAATATTATAAAGAACGTTGTCGGAAAGAAGGAGGTGAAAGCCAGTGTTTCAGGGATGATTTTAAAAGAGAACGAAGCCATGCAGTTACCGAGGTCAGAGAGCAAGTTTTTGAAACAGAGAGAACAACTTGAGGTATAGCTAGTTATAATGAAGAATGACTGTCCCGTTGCATTCTGTGATCAGATTTGCTTGCAGGTATTCCTGGCATTCTTCTTTAAATTCCAAGTCAAAGTACTAGAATAAGGGAGGTCGGGCGGGTCATACTGACTGGGGCGAGGAGGCGTAGGGGTAAGATTAATAGAGATTAACAGTAAGTACCTTTACGTCCCACGTTCTTGTACCAGTCATTAATTGTGAGGTATACCAAAAGCCAACAAGGCCTTTGACAATAAAAAGAACAAGCACCACTTTAAATGCAAAACACACAATATTAATGCACAATAGTGGAACACACAGCCATAAGTGCATAAACCAAGTTAAGCATTACGATCTACATTTTTGAAGACTTAAGAACACCTGAACCAAAATTATCCTACATGTACTTAATGTTCTGCAACCAATAATATCTCACTAAAATATGTTCAGAGGCCCATATCTGAGCTCTACATACCTCCTTTAGAGAGACTCCCTTAAACTCTATCAAAGAGGTAGAGACAAGTCTTGTAGAACATCCACGTATTCCATCTAGAACAGACTCATTCTGTTCTGCATAGGCCTAAGCAAAAGTTGACTTGATCAAGTTACTCAGAGTTATTTTGGATGACTTCCTACCTCTCACTGACATGCCAGAAGTTACAAACAAACGATCTGATGATCTCAGGTAACTAGACATGTCAAGATAAATTGAAAAAGCTCTTTTAACATCAAGTGTATTCAAGAATTCTTCCTCAACAGAAGTAGGAGAAGAAAAGAAAGATGAAAGGACTATATTCTGAGAAACATGAAAGGAAGAATGAGCCATTGGAATGAAAGAAAGGTTAGGTCTTAGTATCAAGCCATCTTCATAGAATCTCAAGAAAGGAGGAGGCACAACAATGCTGATAGCTCTACTATCCTTTGGACAGGAGTAATAACTATCAGGATAGCCACTTTATAGGATAGATACCCAATAGCTATAGAATTTAATGAAACAAAATGATGAAACTGGAGAGATTTGAGTGCAATCGGAAGATCCCAAGGAGGAGATAGGATGAATGCTTTGTTCTGGAACGAGTAAAATCTCTTACATAACCTAGAAACCAACACCGTCAGCATCCTGTAAATAATACATGGAAATTTTAAACATATGCAGTTCTTCTCTAAATGGCAGCTATATTATACACCGGAGAAATTTCTAAAAATGTACCCAGAAGTGCTATCAGGCCTTTTTCGATGTAACCACCTAAGAGGGGACTGGTTTCATATTTGCTTTTCCTGTCCCAAATTATCAGACTACTGGACAAGGATCTCCAAGTGGATTAGCAGGCAACTCAATCAAAACCAAGATCCCCATCCCTTGGCCATTTTATTTGGGATTTCTAACCTAAATGTATCTGTCCGACAAAACACAGTTTGTCTTTATTGCTTCTTTCATAGCAAAATCTTTGATCTTACAAAACTGGAGATTACCAGATCCACCTAGCTTTCCACAATGGGTAGCCAAAATGAGACAAATTAAAGAAAGGGAAAAATTATATTCCAGAAGAATTGGGGCAACCCAAAAATGTATACAAATTTGGGGAGATGATTAAAGGCTTTAAGGACTGTAGCAAAAAGGGGAGAATTAGACCCATATAAGCCAATATTAGCAATAAAGAGCCTGATCATAGGCTAGTACATTCTGTTTGCTTTATGTATTTTGTGAAGATAGATGTTTTTTAGATTATCTATGAACTATCACTGTACATTACTATTTATTGTTCCAGAATTATTGATTATTGAAATTTTACTTATTTTTGTATTTTGAGTCTGTGATTATTGGAATAAATAAAAATTAAAAAAACACATAGATGAAAAGGCAGTATACCTCTCATTTTGAGGACTCCCGATGTTTCCTGTATCAGAGGTGAGATTCATCTGGCAAGGAATGACTGGGATAAGGAGCATTAGGGCTACTACTAATTACATTTACTGCTAGGTAATTGGGGCTTTAGTCATGTGTAACCATTGTAAAGTATCCTGTGGGTGATGGATAGGCTTTCTTGCAAGTAAGACATCGGAAGAGGTGTCCTTTGCTTTCTTTCTAAAAGTCATAAAAGCAGATATTTTCATGAGGTTTTCTAAGCGAATGCCTTACCATGATTTATTTTGTGCTTGTCTGGGTATCTACTTGATGTGTACAATGGTAATTGTGCTGCTTTGTCTTGGTGAGAGATTTGGAGTGGAGAATTAGTAAGGTATGTTCAGAGCTTGAGGCATCTGTTACCAGAAAGAGCAGCGCTATTCTCACCGATGTGTTGGTTCACTGGAAAGATTTCTTTAGGATTTTGCTTAAGGAGTGAATTCCAGTTGGGACTGAGAATATGGCATGTGTGTTTTCTCCTAACAATACCAGACCTGTTCAGGCCAGCCCTGATTTGAGGGGAGGTTCTGGCCAGCTGTAGGAAAACCAGCCTGGTTTCATTTAATGGCTACGTCCTACAATGCCACCCAATCACAAGGCTGATCTGAACTACTTGGGAATCAGAATAAAAATTCTGTGACTATTTCCACCAAATACTTGGGGGCCAGTGACACTCAATCGCCATTCAGAAAATAATTAAAATATCGTGTGGGTGTAGTGGAACAGATGCACTACTCGCATTATGAATTCCTAATTGTAAACCATGTATTATACAGGAGTTGGCCTTTACCCATCTATCTTTCAAATAAATTCTTTCTGGCTCTGCCTGCACTACCAAACAAGTGAGTTACAAGGATTTAAAATAAAAATGTATGGTTTCCCTGTGAGGCAACTGAATTCTGTCAGAGCAGAGGGTTTGCCGCTTCTTGAGAATGTAGCTCTAATTTTTGTCAGAAAATCTAACCGTATTATGGACGATACAGAAAAATCTTTTAACATCTCTAGACACTGTAATGTGTTTGAATATTTAGAGCAGTTTGGCGTATGACCCAATTGTAGGAGACGGATAAAACTTTAAAATTCCAACATGTGGAATAACAACAAATAACAAGCCGGACTAATTTGTATGGAGTAAAGAAACCCATCAGAAACTGTAGCACTTTGGGCTCCTATTTTAGCTAATGTTTTTAGAGCTTCCATAAAAGGGGATCTCATCGCTTCCTGGAGGGAAGCTGTAGTTTTTCCCATTTTTAAAAAAAGGGGATAGACATTCCACGTCATGTTATCGCCCAGTTTTCCTCCTTGATTGCTCACTCAAAATACTTGCCAGGATTATTACGAGCAAACTTGAGGTATGGCTGGAGTAAAATCAGGCCCGTCAAGAGTGCAGTATGGGTTTCGTCCTGGGGTTAGCACAGTTGAGCAATGCCTGAACCTCCAGTTGATTTTTGGAAAATAAGTCAAGGCTAGGAGGGGTCCCAGTCACCTAACGTTTATGGATCTTTCCTCTGCCTTTGACATGGTTAATGAGTGAAGCTTTGGAACATTGTGGCTAGGGTGGGAATTGACAAGGCTATAACTGGACTACTTAAAAGGACACATTGGGATTGCATAGTCAGGGTTAGATATGGAACAGAGGGTGATCTTTCTCCCATAATAAAATCTTCACTGGGGGTTAGACAAGTTTGTGTGATGGCCCCTTTACTGTTCCTTATATACATTAATGATTTGGAATCCCATTTATGTAAAGCAGGGAAAGATCTGCCCAAAATGAAGTCTAGTGTTCTACCGGTTTAACTGTATGTGGACGATGCGGTTCTAATATCAAGAACCGCAAATGGACTACAACTCCTCCTAGATGCTTTCTATAGTTTTATTGGGGGATGGGGGGTTAGACCTCAAAATTAACCTTAACTAATCTTTTGCGAGGAGTATTGGCCCTACAATTGTGAAAACAAGAGCGTTTTACTTGGGTGGGACAGAAATTTGTAGGGTTAAGACTTTTACTTATCTTGACTATTCCCTGGATCATAACATAAATTGACAACGTCTTTATACAAATAGGGTGTCTCAATGCCAAAGAGGGGTGGAGTCAGTTTCCACCTTTGCTCGTCGGTTGGGACATAAGCCGGTACAAGCAATGATGAATAATTATAAAATTGAATGCATTTTTGTAGTGACTTATGGAGCAGGTGTCTGGGGATACAAGGGTGCAGGGCCATTGGAGAAGGTTGAGAACAAATTTTTGAGAAAACTCTTGACAGTCCCTCAATCCACTCCATCCTTCATGTGCCAATCTGAGATGGGTTTGACCCCTATAGTGGATAAGATTAAGCAGAAACCTTTGTTAATCTGGCTCAGAATCTGGGGAAACACAAGAGCACACCTATCAAGGGAGGTGCTGGACGATTGTCTTTCTTCGGAAAATGCCCTGGTGATTCCTTGGATTAATTATATTTAAAGGGCTTTGCAGATTTAGGCCTTCCAGGGCTATATTTTAATCCAGAGAAAATAAATGGAAATGAATGAATGAATTTGCATTTCTAAAGCGCATGGCTACCAGAAGGCCTCCCAGCGCTAGAAGCAGAGTCATCACCGAACTACAGCCAGGCATCAGGGAAACAGAAAAGTTTTCAAAAGTTTGCGAAAAGACAGATAGTTGGCCTCAAGACGTATAAAGTTAGGTAGCTGGTTCCAGCATTTCGCCGCAGTATATGAGAACAGGCGTCCACCACTCCGAGATCTATTTATCCTGGGAACAACTGCCAGATGTTTATTCCCCGAGCGCAGGGATCTTTTGGGGAAATAGGGAGAAATGATAGATCGAAGGATCGGTGGAGCCTTAGCCGAAAGACTCTTATGGACAATGCACAGTGCCTTAAACTGAATTCTTTCGGCAACCGGAAGCCAATGGAGAGAGGCGATGTGCGGTCTTGCGGATTCCCGATTATGGGCCTGCATGAGGAGACGTGCTACACAGTTTTGTACCGTTTGTAGTTTTTTGATCGTTGAGCACGGAGAACCTAGATAAAGCACATTGGCGTAGTCAAGTCGAGAAAGAATCAAGGCTTGAACCAACAGTCTCCTAGCATTGAAGGGCAGCAGGGGGAGAATTTTTCTAATCATCTTCAGGATCCCATAGCAAGTACCTGCCACCCTACATGCTTGCTCCTTGAAGTTTAGGTTATGGTCCAGCCAAACACCAAGGCTTTTAATCTGACCCTTGAGGGGAGGCATAACGCCCAAGCATCTGGGCCAGAGTAAGCTGGCATCCAGGTTGGAGGTTTTACCCAAGAACATCAACTCCGTTTTAGCCGCATTGAGTTTTAAAAAAGAGCCGTCCATCCACGCGGAGACCCTTTCCAAGCAGTTGGCCAGATTAGTCTCCGCATTATCAGATTGGTTGAGAGACACAATCAGCTGGGTGTCATCAGCATAGGTGACAATCTGAATGCCAAAGGGCTTGACCACCTCAGCCAGGGGCTCATATAAACATTAAAGCGTGGGGCTCAGGGAAGAACCCTGAGGCACCCCGCATCTCAGAGGCATCCTTTCGGAAATAAAGTTATCCTCAAAAACTTGGAATGATCTGTCAGCCAAAAAGGACTCTCGCCACTTAAGTACAGTTCCAGTCACTCCTACCTCTCTGAGTCTCGAGATCAGTAGTTGGTGATTAACCATGTCAAAGGCCGCGCTAAGGTCAAGCAAGACAATTGCCACGGAACCGCCGACATCCAGAAT
This sequence comes from Calotriton arnoldi, assembly GCA_963921515.1. Classification (NCBI taxonomy): domain Eukaryota; kingdom Metazoa; phylum Chordata; class Amphibia; order Caudata; family Salamandridae; genus Calotriton; species Calotriton arnoldi. Next base: position 2,834 of record CAWUFW010018906.1, on the reverse strand, counting down.
TTTTCTGGCTTCTTCAACTACAGCCAGCAGGGCAGTCTCCGTGCCCTGTTCGGGTCTAAAACCAGTTTGTGAGGGGTGAAAACGTTCATTCTTCTCCAAGAACGCGGAGAGAACGAAGTTAACATACTTTTCACCAATTTTTGAGATCCCTGGCAGGAGCGAGATCGGCCGGTAGTTCGCAAATACTTCTGCGTCCAAACTCGGTTTTTTAAGAAGGGCTTTGACCATGGCCCGTTTCCAAGGAGAGGGAACAAAACCAGAGGAAAGTGAGATGTTAACAAGGTCCAAGATGGTTGTAGCAACCGTATCAGAAACCTGACTCAGAATAGTGGGGGGGCCACATCACTAGGGGAGCCAGATTTCAGTTGATTGAGATAGTTTTTTAGGGATTTTTATCCATGGGGGGTATTGTCTCAAGGAGGAGAGCGGGCAATTGTGGTTGGTGCTCCAAGCGTTTAAAAATGCTGTAATAGGGGGTAAAGTCGAATAGATATCTTCGATTTTTTTTTTAAAGTAATTTGCCAAATTGTTACAACGTCCTAAAATGTAATCAGATGGCAGGGGAGGAGAGGGGGGTTTAAGGAGAGATTTTGCAATCTGGAAAATTTTGCGGGGGAGTTGGAGGCTGAGATAATTCTTTTCTCGTAATACAGAGATTGAGCGCTTCTAATTTCTGCCTTGTAAGCTTTAGTAGCCTCTCGATATTTGGTTTTCTTAGCGGTAGAGAAGTCTTTCCTCCAGCTTCTCTCCAAGCGTTTGCATATTTGCTTCAACTCTCTGAGCTTGGGAGAGTACCACGCTATTCTGTTCGGCGCTTTCTTATTGGTCATCCATTTTTTGGGGACCAGCAGATCTAACGAGGAGTCAAGCCAGTTATTAAACTTGTTGTTAGCGGTTTCAGGGTCGTCCTCTAACATGGGCCTGGTATTGTCGAGACTTAGTGCCCAGGACTCAGTGGAAAGTTTAGACCAATTCCGACTCCACTTTTCTACCGTTTCCAGTGGCTGACTACTACCCAGAGGGGTCCATGAGAAGGAGATCATATAATGGTCTGACCACGGTAAAGGAATGGGCTTTTCCACAACAAGATTATCAATGTTGGAGAAAACCGGGTCAAGAAGATGGCCTTTTTGGTGGGTAGGGCCGGTCACTTTCAAATTGAGTAACAAAGCACCCAGACTATTGATTACCTCCTCTGCGGCAGGTGAGGATGCATCGTCAAAGTGGATGTTTAAATCACCCAATACAGAGAAATTAGGGAGGTAACTGACTGACTTGGCTATTACCTCTGGTAGGTCTCTACTAAAGTGACCAATGACTCCTGGAGGCAGATATATTAGGACCGCAGAAAAGGTACAGGTATGAGAGAGACCAAGTGCAAAACAAAGACTTTCACAGTTGGGAATCAAACTTGCTTAAATGCGACAATTGATTTGGTCTTTGTAAATAATAGCCAGGCCCCCTCCTCGGATTAATTCCCGATCTTGCCTCTGAATCAGATATCCAGGGGGCAGTGCTTGAACCAGCAGCGGATCTGATATGTTGGTGAGCCATGTTTCAGTAAGGAACAGGGCATCTGGGTCTTGTTCTTCCAACAGTAACCGGAGATCAATTGCGTGCTTAGGCATCGAACGACAGTTCAATAAGCACATTTTAAAAACAGTTTGAGAAGATGGGGTCTTAACGACTGAGGCCGTGATCAGGGAAACTAATTCAAAAGAACAGTGAGGACATTTATTCCTAGTGTTTGTCGGCGCAATTGTGTGACCGCATTTGTGTGGCACAGTCTCTCTAAGGTCATACAGCTGATCCGCGGTGTAAGAGAGCTTACGTCCTGTGGGGGAACCAGGGGTTCTGTCCCCTGGGCGCGGACGGGCGCAGACGGGCTTGCCAGCGGCGCGGCCGCGTTATCCGCCCCTTATGAACTGTGACGAACGCGGAAGCCGTCGCAGCTGGACCGCTAACCTGTGTTCCCAATGCCCACGCTTAAAAGATCCCCTCCCGGAGCATTGAACACAGCTCCTTCCCCCAAACAGCAATGTGCAAAGTTATCAGGTGAGAATACAATTTTAAAATATTGTGCAAAGTAAGCAAGATTTTAAAAGAATAAGGCGGTCTCTACAAAATTCGATAGTCTCTGCTGCCATGAACCGAACCGCTTATGTTCAGTTAATGAGCTCTGCCTCGCTGCGCGGCCGCGTCATCCGCCCCTTATGAACTGTGATGAACGCGGAAGCCGTCGCAGCTGGACCGCTAACCTGTGTTCCCAATGCCCACGCTTAAAAGATCCCCTCCCGGAGCATTGAACACAGCTCCTTCCCCCAAACAGCAATGTGCAAAGTTATCAGGTAAAAATACAATTTTAAAATATTGTGCAAAGTAAGCAAGATTTTAAAAGAATAAGGCGGTCTCTACAAAATTCGATATTCTCTGCTGCCATGAACCGAACCGCTTATGTTCAGTTAATGAGCTCTGCCTTTCAGGTGAAAGAGGTGCTTAAACAAAGGCAGGGTAGAATTCACCGGGCGAATTTTGATAAAATTTGTACTACTGCCAAATAGAACAATCAAAATGTTGCTGGGCTGTGAATTTTATTGAGTCTTAATGTGAACTCTAGGTTTTAGCTCACAAGATTTTGTTTTAATACGTTGCATTTATTAGTGGCATTTCCTAGGGAAGCTGATTTGAGCCTACCTTTGTTAAGCTGCCCATGTGACAATGTTTCCCAACAAAGCACAATGCGCTTTACTCTTTTCTGTCATTTATATTCTTATGCACTAAACCGTTTTATGGACCCACTTTACGTTCGTCTGAGATTAGTTCCCGTAAGGGGT
>CAWUFW010018905.1:0-205082 GCA_963921515.1 Calotriton arnoldi | reverse complement strand
GTGTGCTTTGTTCCAGTTACATGTTGCTAGGACAACATTTCCACCTTTATCCGAAGGTTTACACACCAATGTGCTTTCCTTTTCAAGATTCTTTAAAGCATCCCATTGGTCCTTCATAATGTTCATAGCCCTTCTCTTGTGTTGCTTATTGGTTCTTATTTTCAGCAAATCGTTATTGACTGCTTCCGAAAATACATCGATGGCGTCATAGGGCAACTGCGGAACAAATTGTGAGGCTTGTTTAAAAGGACTTTCTTCAGTCTGTTGTTCAATGCCCACATTTTCTGATCTTTGTGCAATGTCTGCAATGTCCTCAATTTCATCATTTTTTTCTCTGTGCAAGTACTCCATTATTTCTAATAATGGCAAATCTCCTCCAGTAAGGATGTCGGTTGCTGGTAAGATGATGGATTTCTTTTTTATCTTTGTCGTTGGTTTAATTTTGAAATATTTATGAAGCTTCAACTTACGGACAAATTTGAAGAGGTCAATCCTCATCTGAGTATATTCAAACATATTCTTAGGGCAAAAGGTGAGTCCCAATTTAAGAACCTCTTCCTCTGGTGGTGTTAGAGCTAACCCTGGGCAAAGCACTACGCTACGCTCGCGTAGTTTGCGAAGTTTGCGCTACTTCGCACAACGCGAATTGCACGTAGCACAGTGCAAACACGCGTAGCGCAGCGTAGCGTAGTGCAGCGGTCACTTTTTGCTTGCTCGCGGTCCTCAACGTCAAGTTGGCGACCACGAGCAAGCAAAATGACATCCCGGCGAGACTTTTTCCTCGTTCGCGATCAGCAACATCAAGTTGCCGATCACGAGCGTGGAAAATAAACCTCCGGCGAGATTCTCAACGCGGGAGGTCAGGTTTCTCATTGCGAGTGGTCGCGTATGCTCGCGACCGCTCGCAATGAGAAACTACCAGTCCGCGTTGAGAAAGCTGCCGCTCGAGTAAAAATCTACTCGAGCGGCAGTAAAAGACAGCTCGCACTGTGCAAGATGCAGTTTTCAATGATTGCACAGTGCGGACAAGCATCCGGCACTGTGCAATCATTGCGAACAGTGCACTACGCAGTTCGCGTAGTGCTATGCGTACCTCGCGTAGTGCGAACTGCACTTTGCCTAGCTTCGCGTAGCGCTACTTCGCGAACTACGCCCAGGCTTAGTTAGAGCCCTTGGCGTGAGGTTGACCACTGTCAGATTGTCACTCGTCATTGCCGCTTCCTGCCTCTCCAGCTGCGTGTTACTCTGGGTGTCGCGTTGTTTTTTCCTGCGCCAGCCCCCCCTTCGGGTTTTTCTGCGCTTTTTTCGGGGGGTTTGCTCTTCCCACCTCTCAACCATGATTGACGTATTATTTCGAATTCCTGGTGAAAAGGTGTTGATTTTGCTCCGTTGTTTGGGACATCCACCGTTTCATCACCAGAAAAGTCGCTTGCCGTTACCTCTGATTCTGAGGTTTCAACTCTTGCCACAGTAGATTTTATTGATCCTCTAGAAAGCAACTCTTTTCTGGCTCCATCAAACTTCTTTGCGAAGGTCAGCACCCTTCCTTGTTGATAGTCTCTTTCGTCCCTTTCATACTTCTCTTGTTTTCTTAATTTGATTTTGCCTTCATACTTTATCAGACGTTTTTTCATTTGTTCCCTCAGGTCTTCCACTTTGCTTTGATCTTGTTCTTTAGTCAATTCCCCTTCTATTACCTCAATTTCTTTAAGGGCTTTATCCCTGTCGCTCCACGCGAATTTTACGAGAATGCAAAGCATCCCCTTGCTTGACTCAGCTGTATGTAGGGCCCATTCTTCAAGCAGGAGCGGGTCAGGGTTTTCATACGATGGTACGGTATAGATGCGTATCCCCCTTGGCACTCGATTGACATCTATATATCCCTGGAGAGAGGTGGCCTCCCACCACTTGCGCATCTCTCTCTCGTAGACCCGTTCAAGTTTAGTAAACTTAGCATGTAGGCTGTTGTCCGTTTTGGATAAACTTTTTTCGCCAGATTGTCCTTCGTTTGTGTGCTTACGAAAAATGTCCTTGGCTGCCTCCCGCCGTGCTGACTCACTGAACATGTTGCACGTTGTTCAGTGTGCTAATTTGTAGACAGAAATTCCTTTACGCAAACCCCTCGCTCTACCGCACTTGCAATAAATTGCAGTACATAAATGAACTGCTTACTGATGCGTTTTCGTCCGGTCCCAACTTCTCCTCCGATCGGTTGGCTCTCGGAACCCATGCACCTCTTTCCTCTCGTATTGCTGCGGTGGTGCTTCCTGATTAAATTGAAGCTCCTTTGTACACCATGAGACAGGAGCACTCATGGGCGGGTGCCGGCAACACGGTGGCGTTCCGTGTAACAAATCAAAGCTCAAAGTTCCTCCTCCCTTCTTTCGGAACAAGCCAGCAGTCACGGGGCAAGTTGCGTAAAGTTTTTATTACATTGTCAGCAGCAACAACAAACGCGTTTCGGCATCCGCCTTCATCGGTGTTACTAACACGACAGAGGCAGCCGTTTTTAAAGTTATTTCAATTAAAAAAACTTTAACATTCTTTAAAATTCATAGACATAGAAAGAGAAAAGATTTATCACTCTCAATATGTGAGCGCCATCTTTGAATGGATAAATATTATAGCTTCACACATTCAGTATAAACAACATAATCTTTGTAGGAGATATTGGTAACATAATTACTACCTTTACTTCAATTATGTCGTATATCGACATTGATCCCCCAAATGTTGTCTGCAATCTAGTGTACAATGAAACAGTTTTATCAATTAATCATACTGTATATCGGTAAAGTATGCTCATAAATTTCGCCGTGTATCAGCAAACGGCTGGCGGTACATTTGGGGGACTAGCCGATACACGGCGTAATAGTGATGCTTACAATATGTCCATTTATGAATTGGTAGACATGGTTGAAACTGTTTTATTGTATATTAGATTTTAGATAATATCGGGGGCTGAAGGTCGATATACGACGTCATTTAAGTAAATGTTTGCTGATACACGGCGAAATTTATGAGCATACTTTACCGATATACAGTATGATTAATTGATAAAACTGTTTCATTGTACATTAGATTGCAGACAACATTTGGGGGATCAATGTCGATATACGACATAATTGAAGTAAAGGTAGTAATTATGTTACCAATATCTCCTACAAGGATTATGTTGTTTATACTGAATGTGTGAAGCTATAATATTTATCCATTCAAAGATGGCGCTCACATATTGAGAGTGATAAATCTTTCTCTTTCTATGTCTATGAATTTTAAAGAATGTTAAAGTTTTTTTAATTGAAATAACTTTAAAAACGGCTGCCTCTGTTGTGTTAGTATCACTGATGAAGGCGGATGCCGAAACACGTTTGTTGTTGCTGCTGACAATGTAATAAAAACTTTACGCAACTTGCCCCGTGAGTGCTGGCTTGTTCCGAAAGAAGGGAGGAGGAACTTTGAGCTTTGATTTGTTACACGGAACGCCACCGTGTTGCCGGCACCCACCCGTGAGTGCTCCTGTCTCATGGTGTACAAAGGAGCTTCAATATATATATATATATATATATTCACTGAAAAAACCATAGGTTTCAGGGGCGTTATAGTTAGTTGGACATTTCACTCGTACAAAACCATAGAAATTCCCCCGTTATAGTTAGTTCAACTAACTATAACTCGCGCGCCCGCAATGCACTGCTGATGACGTCACATATTACATCACTCATGACATGGTCAGTGACATCACTCATGACATCACTGATGACATCTCAAATGACATCACTGATGACATCACTGATGACATCATACTTGTGATAGAGTGGCAGACCTCCTCTCACCCTAATATAACCTTTGATACACACACTCAAAAATACAAACTAACATTTTCAAAACAATGGACATACCAATACCAGTTACAACACACCTATTCAGTAATTCCAAGATCTACGCACACATCCACTCATTCACCAACAGTCCCTATACAGTCACTCATACATGTACTCACTCATCATATGTACTCATACACCTATACATCCTGTTACACACCGCCACTCATCCATAGAGTTACTCACACACATAGTCACACATGCAAACAAAGTATCAAACATCCATTTACTTGCATATACAGTTATACACACACTACCACACTTACTTCTACAGAAACTTACACATACTTACTCTCTTAAACAATCACTTATAGAAACACCTACTTATGTGTACAGGAACTCTTCCAATCTCTCACTCTCACATATACTCACTTATATACACCAATACTCACATATACTAGTTTAAAACATATGTAGTTACTCATAAAGACACTATTGAGACAGTCATTCACTCACTAACACACCCATACACATACTCATCCACCTATACAGTCCTGCACACATGCTGTCTTCAACACATACAAACAGTGAGTCACTCATTCATGCATCTATGCACTAAGTAATACCCCCCACCGAACCATACAGACACTCAGACACTCATACTGATACTCAAAAAACCAACTAATAACCCATATAGACACTCATGTAGCTACTCACCAACCCATGCAGCCACTTATACACAAAGTGAGAGACTGATACAGATATTTTCATATTTAAACATTATTCACTAACCCATGTATTCACTAAGATACACTTAGTCAGTTATACAATCAATTTTACAAAAAAAAATCATCCATTTAGACACTTATATACCCATTTATTCTTCCATCGACCTTGAGATATACATATATAAAACATATTTAATTTTCAGAAAAACACACATTCACTGGATGATGTCATCAGTGATGTCATCAGTGATGTCATTTGAGATGTCATCAGTGATGTCATGGGTGATGTCACTGACCATGTCATGAGTGATGTAATATGTGACGTCATCAGCAGTGCATTGCGGGCAGCGAGTTATAGTTAGCTGAACTAACTATAACGGGGGAATTTCTATGGTTTTGTACGAGTGAAATGTCCAACTAACTATAACGCCCCTGAAACCTATGGTTTTTTCAGTGAATTTCTAAGGTTTTTTAAATGCTAATTTCTAACTATAACGTGCCTGAAACCTATGGTTTTTTCAGTGAATTTCGAAGGTTTTTAAATGCTAATTTCTAACTATAACGTGCCTGAAACCTATGGTTTTTTCAGTGAATATATATATATTTATTATACTATGTAAACATGTGAAAATGTCTCGGTCCCCTGTTTGCCTCGGTGGCACGGAAAAAATGGGTGGAACTGACGTCAGCACGCCGACGAGGTCCTCTTATGGCTCCGATGATGTCATATGGTGTCGTGAGCGGAGCCGTGCTATTATGACGTCCTCGTTGATGTGGGAGAGCTAGGAAAGAATTTCCGTGCAATGCTGGTGCAGGGGATATTCACCTAAGTGTTCAGGCTAGTCCTTTGGGAGCAACTGTTTATGTTGCCACTCCAGAAACCGAAACCAGTGACCTGAGGGCAGAGGCCCTGCAGATGGCACACGAGGTGGGGTGCCCAGTCGTGTGCACCGGCGGGAGCAGCGAAGTGACAAGCACCACAACCCACAAAAAAGGTAACGAGGGCACTGAATAACACAGGATCTTCTCTTTGTATCTGGCAGGAACAACAAAGTTAAAATGCCCTAGTACCAAAATGTAGAATTAGTGCTACAACAGTCTTCAAGAGGACCTGCGATGCCGCTTCTGCCTCCCGTACCCTGGAGGCGGCACATGGGTCACGCGGTACGGTCATACTGCGGTGGGACGCACACTCGTTGACCTCTCATGGCACTGCTCCACACTTCAGGGAGGATGCTTTCCATTAGCTATGTTTTCTGATGACATGTCGCGCCGGCCCCGTCCAACAACAGAACTCCTTTAGATCCAAACAGACTCTTCCACTCTCTCACCGGAAGTGAAACCAGGCCACGCGGACACTTTCACAATACAACAGCCGGGAATGCACTTTTCGGTAAAAAAAACACATTCCTTCCTCCTAATTAATCAAATAAACGTCTCACTGAAGAACAGGGGCCAGCTTCGATCGGTAAACAGCCGTTACAACGACTTTTTACTTTGCGATACCATTACAACGCATGCATTACCACGCATGCGTTGTACATCACGAAGTCATTACTACGCATTTTTTAGAACGCATGGTCATTTACTACGCATGCCTTTACAACGAATTTTGTTGTAAAGGTATGTATGGTAAATGACCATGCGTTCTAAAACATGTAGACGATCCATGTCGTTGTAAGGAAACAGAGGCTGTTCCGTTTCCTCACAACGACGTGCACCGCCCCTCAGAGACGAAGTGAAGCAGGAACCACGAGGAGAGAGGAACCACGAGGAGTGAGAGGTAAGGGGGATTGGGCATGGGGTGGGGGTTTCTTTTCTAGGGTTTAGGGTAGTGGAGTGGTGTTTGGGTGGTGTAGGGGGTCGTGCTGGGGGTAGTGTTTTAGGGTAGTGCAGTGGTGTTTGGGTAGTGTAGGGGGTCATGCTGGGGGTAGTGTTTTAGGGTTTAGGGTAGTGCAGTGGTGTATGGGTAGTGTAGGGGGTCGTGCTGGGGTAGTGTTTTAGGGTTTAGGGTAGTGCAGTGGTGTTTGAGTAGTGTAGGGGTCATGCTGGTGGTAGTGTTTTAGGGTTTAGGGTAATGCAGTGGTGTTTGTGTAGTGTAGGGGGTGATGCTGGGGTAGTGTTTTATGGTTTAGGGTAGTGCAGTGGTGTTTGGGTAGTATAGGGGGTAGTGCTGGGGGTAGATTTAGGGTTTAGAGTAGTGCAGTGGTGTTTGGGTAGTGTATAGAATCGTGCTGGGGGTAGTGTTTTAGGGTTTAGGGTAGTGCAGTGGTGTTTGTGTAGTGTAGGGGGTTGTGCTGGGGGTAGTGTTTTAGGGTTTATGTTAGTGCAGTGGTGTTTGGGTAGTGTAGGGGTAGTGCTGGGGTAGTGTTTTAGGGTTTAGGGTAGTGCAGTGGTGTTTGTGTAGTGTAGGGGGTAGTGCTGGGGGTAGAGTTTTAGGGTTTAGGGTAGTGCAGTGGTGTTTGGGTAGTGTAGGGGCTCATGCTGGGGGTAGTGTATTAGGGTTTAGGGTATGGCAGTGGTGTTTGGGTAGTGTAGGGGGTCATGCTGGGGGTAGATTTAGGGTAGTGCAGTGGTGTTTGTGTTGTGAGGGGGTCGTGCTGGGGGTAGTGTTTTAGGGTTTAGAGTAATGCAGTGGTGTTTGTATAGTGTAGGGGGTTTAGGGTAGTGCAGTGGTGTTTGTGTAGTGGGTCATGCTGGGGGTAGTGTTTTAGGGTTTAGGGTAGTGCAGTGGTGTTTGTGTAGTGTAGGGGGTAGTGTTTTAGGGTTTAGGGTAGTGCAGTGGTGTTTGTGTAGTGTAGGGGGTCATGCTGTGGGTAGTGTTTTAGGGTTTAGGGTAGTGCAGTCATGTTTGTGTAGTGTAGGGGGTCGTGTTTTAGGGTATAGGGTAGTGCAGTGGTGTTTGGGTAGTGTAGGGGGTCATGCTGGGGTTAGTGTTTTAGGGTTTAGGGTAGTGCAGTGGTGTTTGGGTAGTGTAAGGTGTCATGCTGGGGGTAGTGTTTTAGGGTTTAGGGTAGTGCAGTGGTGTTTGTGAAGTGTGGGAGGTCATGCTGGGGGTAGATTTAGGGTTTAGTGTAGTGCAGTGGTGTTTGTGTAGTGTAGGGAGTCATGCTGGGGGTAGTGTTTTAGGGTTAAGGGTAGTCCAGTGGTGTTTGTGTAGTGTAGGGAGTCATGCTGGGGGTAGTGTTTTAGGGTTTAGGGTAGTGCAGTGGTGTTTGGGTAGTGTAGGGGGTCATGCTGGGGGTAGTGTTTTAGGGTTTAGGGTAGTGCAGTGGTGTTTGTGTAGTGTAGGGGGTCATGCTGAGGGTAGTGTTTTAGGGTTTAGGGTAGTGCAGTGGTATTTGGGTAGTGTAGGGGGTAGTGCTGGGGTAGTGTTTTGGGTTTACCGTAGTGCAGTGGTGTTTGTGTAGTGTAGGGGGTCGTGCTGGGGTAGTGTTTTAGGGTTTAGGGTAGTGCAGTGGTGTTTGTGTAGTGTAGGGGGTAGTGTTTTAGGGTTTAGAGTAGTGCAGTGGTGTTTGTGTACTGTAGGGGGTCATGCTGGGTTCTAGTGTTTTAGGGTTTAGGGTAGTGCAGTGGTGTTTGTGTAGTGTAGGGTGTCGTGTTTTAGGGTTTAGGGTCGTGCAGTGGTGTTTGGGTAGTGTAGGGGGTCGTGCTGGGGGTATTGTTTTGGGTTTAGGGTAGTGCAGTTGTGTTTGGGTAGTGAAGGGGGTCGTGCTGGGGGTAGTGTTTTAGGGTTTAGGGTAGTGCAGTGGTGTTTGTGTAGTGTAGGGGTCATGCTGGGGGTAGATTTAGGGTTTAGGGTAGTGCAGTGGTGTTTGTGTAGTGTAGGGGGTCGTGCTGGGGGTAGTGTTTTAGGGTTTAAGGCAGTGCAGTGGTGTTTGTGTGGTGAAGGGGTCTTGCTGGGGGTAGTGTTTTAGGGTTTAGGGTAGTGCAGTGGTGTTTGTGTAGTGTAGGGGGTTGTGCTGTGGGTAGATTTAGGGTTTAGGGTAGTGCAGTGGTGTTTGGGTAGTGTAGGGAGTCGTGCTGGTGGTAGTGTTTTAGGGTTTAGGGTAGTGCAGTTATGTTTGGGTAGTGTAGGGTGTCATGCTGGGGGTAGTGTTTTAGGGTTTAGGGTAGTGCAGTGGTGTTTGGGTAGTGGAGGGGGTAGTGTTTTAGGGTTTAGGGTAGTGCGCCCAACCAGCCACAATATCCGTGGACAAAGGGGATCCTGACTCTTTGGAACGCTCCGTCAATTGAATAATTTGGTTCAAGGGCCCTACCACGTCCAAGACCTATCAATTCCTTTCTTGGGATCCCTCATATACTTGGAGAAAAAGGTACATAGTTTCTCATCAATTTCAGGCGTGTGTGCCACCTTCCTCTTCAGTGAGGGCCTGGGGCATTCTCCCCTCATCCTATTCCTGACCTCCCTTTCAAGGGGTTGATGGATTTTCCCCACCCCATACTCTGCCACTTTGGCGTCAGGTGTCCACTCCGCCGACCTAGGATGGTAAATTTAGGTAGGCTAGAACATGTCCGAGTGGACCCCGTCCCCAACCGGGGACTGAGAGGAGTGGGACTCTGGACGCCAGGGACGCCCCGAGTCCTTATCCTCATCGGAGGAGAAATCGTCCTCCGATACACCCTCTCCCTCTAAGGGAAATCCGCCGTTGGGGTCTACAATAGTGGTGACAGTGTCACAATTTTCTCTGGGCCTCTCCTCCTCCCGGCAGGGTGCATGTTTTAGCACTTGCGCACTCTTGAGGAAGGTCTCCGTAAGTTTATCAAATCCTTCCAAGTGCCCCGTGTTATGCTTAAGGGCCCTTTTATTCCCCATCTGGGAGCTACTGGGACCCGCCACCACCAGATCTGGGACACTGAACACCCCAGGGATGCTTTTCGCCAGCTTATCAACCTGATCCCTAAGAGGAGCCAGCACCCTAGAAATAGCCAGAGAGAGGGCTTGGTCCACTGCTGGAGGGAGAAGTTGGGGGCCATTCCTCCTCCACTTCCTGGTAGGAGGAGTAAAAATGGTCTTCTGGAGAAGACATGATAGCAGAGGGTGTGACCACAGAACAAATGCCCTTAAAATCCTTAAGGCAGCCCCCTCGCCGGTGCTCCAACAGCTGGGCTTTCCCCGAAGCTGTTATAAGAATAGACTGAGGCGCACTACCAATTACCACCACCAGGTGGCGCTGGTCACTAACGTGGCCGTGTGGGGAAATCACCGCGTAGCGGTATCAAAATTAGGCGAGGGTTGGTCGGGAATCAAGCGGACACTAAAGGAGTGACCGGATTCCCAAACGCGCGTAAAGACCAGCGGGAGCGCTCGACGGAGCTGCCTCGCTCGGACCAGACGCGCCTGACAGGATCTCACCGCGCACAGAGCACACAGTGGGAGAAACTGCGAGGGGAGAACGCGCTCGGGCAAGAGCCTGCTGCGCAGGGAATATGAAACAATACCAAGGCAATAATGTTAATAACGTGCACAAGAAACCGCTATACAAACAGCAACAACGTCAGATTAAGCCAAGAATGTAAGGAATGCACTTAACTGACGAGCAGTGAAGAAAGAGGAAGCGGAAGGGACGTCACGATATTATATACGATGGACTGTGATATGATTGGACTATAGTTGCCTTGGAGACTACCCCCCTAATGGTTCATGGGTTGTGTAGTCTTTTGTTTAATGATTGTTGTGTTACGTTTTGTTTGAACTGCTATGCAAATAAAGTGAGGAAAGATATGCATAATCCTCGCCTCCGTCCTGCCATAGAATTCATTAAACTTTATTTGATCTGATTTAGAAACATAAATCATAAAAGTGTACATAAAAACAGTAAATCCTCTTTCCTAATACAATACAGTGACAATTAATTAAAATCAGTAGGTAAAAACGGGTGTTACAAAGCCCGGTTCAGAGCAACTTCAGGTTAACAGAATCGTAAAGTTCAATGTTTCGCAAGATCAATCTCATGTACTTCGTGCAAAATACGCAATAAGGGGTCCAAGTAAGATGTAACGCTCCAATACCTGACCAGTTTGCACTATATAAAACTGCAGAAAAACTAAAAATAAAAAGTGTTTTGCACACTTCTGCCATTGGGCTATATGTGGGCTACATCTGGGTGATATTTGTGCTACATTTGGGCTCTTTTTTCTCTGGTGGCCATCTTGGGAGACTTATTTGTTATGAAGTTTCCTAATTTCGTCATTTACTGCAGTCTCCTCAGTAGGAAATGCTTTCAGTTTTTTACTTTGATTCCATCAAGAAGGCATTCAGATGTGTCACACATTTGCCATAAATTCAGAATGTTAGCACTCTAGTTGTTCATTAGATCACTGTAGTAAAGCTACTGCTCACCAATCAATCAATCAATCATGTCACTTATAAAGCGCACTACATACCCGCGAGGGTCTCAAGGCGCTGGGGGAAGAGGGGGGTGGTGCTGCTACTGATCGAAGAGCCAGGTCTTGAGGAGTCTTCTGAAGGCCAGTAGGTCTTGGGTCTGCCGAAGGTTGGTGGGGAGGGTGTTCCAGGTCTTGGCGGCGAGGTGGGAGAAGGATCTGCCGCCGGCGGTCGTTTTCCGGATGCGGGGGACTGTGGCGAGGGCGAGGCTGGTGGAGCGGAGCTGGCGGGTGGGGGTGTAGAAGCTGAGTCGTCTGTTGAGGTAGGCTGGTCCGGAGTTGTGGAGTGCTTTGTGTGCGTGGGTGAGGAGCTTGAAGGTTATCCTCTTGTTGACAGGGAGCCAGTGCAGGTCTCTCAGGTGGGGTGTGATGTGGCTGCGTCGGGGGATGTTGAGGATAAGACGTGCAGAGGCGTTCTGGATGCGTTGCAGCCGTCTCAGGAGCTTAGCCGTCGTTCCTGCGTAGAGGGCGTTTCCGTAGTCCAGCCTGCTGGTGACGAGGGCCTGGGTGACTGTTTTTCTTGTTTCGGTGGGGATCCACTTGAAGATCCTGCGGAGCATTCGGAGGGTGTTGAAGCAGGATGAGGAAACGGCGTTGACCTGCTTAGTCATGGAGAGGGTGGGGTCGAGGATGACCCCTAGGTTGCGTGCGTGGTCGGTGGGTGTCGGGGCTGTTCCCAGTGATGTTGGCCACCAGGAGTCGTCCCATGCTGAAGGGTTGGAACCAAGGATGAGGACCTCCGTCTTGTCCGAGTTCAGCTTCAGGCGGCTGGTACTCATCCATTCGGCGACGGCCTTCATTCCTTCGTGGAGGTGGGCTTTGGCGGTGTGAGGGTCTTTGGTGAGGGAGAGGATCAGCTGGGTGTCGTCGGCATAGGAGATGATGTTGAGGTTGTGCTGTCGGGCGACGTAGGCGAGGGGTGCCATGTAGATGTTGAACAGCGTTGGGCTGAGGGAGGAGCCTTGGGGTACGCCGCAGATGATCTTGGTGGCTTTGGATCGGAAGGGGCGAGGCGGACGCTTTGTGTTCTGCCGGAGAGGAAGGATGTGGTCCAGTCCAGGGCCTTCTCTTGGATCCCGGCATCGTGAAGGCGTGTTCGTAGTGTGTGGTGGCAGACCGTGTCGAAGGCGGCTGATAGGTCCAGGAGGATGAGGGCTGCTGTTTCTCCGTTGTCTAGCAGGGTCCTGATGTCATCGGTGGCGGCGATGAGGGCGGTTTCGGTGCTGTGGTTGCTGCGGAAGCCGGACTGGGAAGGGTCCAGGATGTTGTTCTCCTCGAGGTAGCGGGTCAGTTGTTTGTTGACGATTTTCTCGGTGACCTTCGCGGGGAACGGGAGCAGAGAGATGGGTCGGAAGTTCTTGAGGTCCTTGGGTCTGCCTTGGGTTGCTTGAGTAAGGCGGTGATCTCGGCGTGCTTCCAGCTTTCCGGGAAGGTTGCTGTCTCGAAGGAGATGTTGATTATTTTCCGGAGATGGGGCGCGATGGCTGTACTGGCTTTGTTGAAGACGTGGTGAGGGCACGGGTCTAGCGGTGAGCCGGAGTGGATGGTGTTCATGATCTCGCTGGTGTCCTCGTCGTTGATGTTGGTCCAGGAGAGCAGGCGGTTGTGGGGGCAGTGGTCTCGGTGGTTGCCGGGGCGGTCGTGGTGTTGAAGCTGTCGTGGATGTTGGCGATTTTGCGGTGGAAGAAGGTGGCCAGTGAGTCGCACAGGTCTCGCGACGGCGGGATGTCGTTGGTGTTGGAGCTGGGGTTGGAGAGTTCCTTCACGATGTTGAAGAGCTCTTTGCTGTTGTGTGCGTTGTTGTCTAGGCGGTCTTTGAGTGAGGCCCTTTTGGCGGATCTGATGAGGTGATGGTGACTGCGGGTGGCGCTCTTGTGGGCGGCGTAGCTGTCCGCTGTCCGTTCGTGGAGCCAGATCTTCTCCAGTTTTTGGCATGTTCGTTTGGAGGCCTGGAGGTCTTCGGTGAACCAGGTGGCTTTCTTGCTGGTGTGGCTGTTGGGCGGATTCTTGAGCGGGGCGAGGGTGTTGGCGCAGTCGTCGATCCACTGTCTGAGGTTGCGGGCGGCGGTGTCGGGGTCGGAGGGTTCGGCGGGTGGGCTCAGGGCGAGGGTTGTGGTTAGCTGGTCTTTGGTGACTCTGCTCCAGCAGCGGCGAGGCATTTGTTCGGTGCGGTGGTGCGTGGTGGGCTTCCTGTAGGTGAAGTGGATGCAGTGGTGGTCAGTCCAGTGGGGTTCGGAGGTGTGGTTGAAGGAGACGTGTGGGCTTGCGGAAAAGATGGAGTCTAGCGTGTGGCCGGCGGCGTGGGTGGGTGTAGTCACGAGCTGTCTGAGTCCGAGGGTGGCGAGGTTGTCGATCAGGGTGGTGGAGTTGGTGTCCTTGTTGTTCTCGAGGTGGAAGTTCAGGTCCCCGAGGAGGATGTAGTCCGTGGAGGCGATGGCGTGTGTGCTGACGAAGTCAGCAATAGAATCGCTGAACTGTGGTCGGGGTCCGGGGGGTCTGTAGATGAGGGTTCCTCTGAGGGTGGTGTTGGGATCGGTGTGGATCTGGAAGTGCATGTGTTCGGCGGTGCTGAGGGTGTCGTCGGTGTTGGTTGAGACTCTGAGGGTGTTCCTGTGGACGATGGCGATGCCTCCTCCGACTCCGTTGGTGCGGTCCCGGCGGGTGATCTTGTAGCCGTCCGGGATGGCAATGGCGATGTCGGGGGCTGAAGCGGGATTCAGCCAGGTCTCCGTCAGGAATGCGACGTCTGGGGAGGTTGAGTCGAGAAGGTCCCAGAGTTCGATGGCGTGTTTGCGGGCGGAGCGGGTGTTGAGGAGGATGCATCTGAGGTAGTTGGGTTCTTTCCTGGGCGGTGGTTTGGCGGGGCGGGTGCCGGCGAAGCTGCAGTTCCGGCAGGTGAAGGGCCCTTGGGTGCGCTTCGGGGTGGCCAGGTAGCAGGCGTGATCTTTTCCGGGGTTGAGTGCGTGGAGAGTGCTGGCGTCGTATCGGCGTCTGTTGATGTGGCGGGCGCGGGGGATGCCCGGACCAGGGGTTCTGGCGCTGGGTGCGGTCCCGGCGCGGACGGGCGCAGACGGGCTTGCCTTAGGCGCGCCTTCGGCGCGCCAGCGGCGCGCCCGCTGCGCACGTCCGCTGCGCGGCCGCACAGCGGCCGCCATAAATGGGGAGGTGGGAGGGAGGAGCAGGGAATGGGGCAGCGAATGGGCAGTGAGGGGGCGGGGCCGCAGGGGCGCAGCGGCGGGAAACAGGCACAGAAAGGAAAAAACGAGCACAATCAGGGCAGCAAGGGGGCACAGAAAGGAAAAAACGAGCACAATCAGGGCAGCAACGGGGCACAGAAAGGAAAAAACGAGCACAATCAGGGCAGCAAGGGGGCACAGAAAGGGAAAAAAACGAGCACAATCAGGGCAGCAAGGGGGCACAGAAAGGAAAAAACGAGCACAATCAGGGCAGCAAGGGGGCACAGAAAGGAAAAAACGAGCACAATCAGGGCAGCAAGGGGGCACAGAAAGGAAAAACGAGCACAATCAGGGCAGCAAGGGGGCACAGAAAGGAAAAAAAAACGAGCACAATCAGGGCAGCAAGGGGGCACAGAAAGGAAAAAAATAGCACAATCAGGGCAGCAATGGGGCACAGAAAGGAAAAAACGAGGCACAATCAGGGCAGCAAGGGGGCACAGAAAGGGAAAAAACGAGCACAATCAGGGCAGCAAGGGGGCACAGAAAGGAAAAAAGCAGAGCACAATCAGGGCAGCAAGGGGGCACAGAAAGGAAAAAACGAGCACAATCAGGGCAGCAAGGGGGCACAGAAAGGAAAAAACGAGCACAATCAGGGCAGCAAGGGGGCACAGAAAGGAAAAAACGAGCACAATCAGGGCAGCAAGGGGGCACAGAAAGGAAAAAAAACAGAGCACAATCAGGGCAGCAAGGGGGCACAGAAAGGAAAAAACTAGCACAATCAGGGCAGCAAGGGGGCACAGAAAGGAAAAAACGAGCACAATCAGGGCAGCAAGGGGGCACAGAAAGGAAAAAACAGAGCACAATCAGGGCAGCAAGAGGGCACAGAAAGAAAAAAAAAAAAAAAAAAGAGCACAATCAGGGCAGCAAGGGGGCACAGAAAGGAAAAAAAAAAACGAGCACAATCAGGGCAGCAAGGGGGCACAGAAAGGAAAAAAAACGAGCACAATTAGGGCAGCAAGGGGGCACAGAAAGGAAAAAACGAGCACAATCAGGGCAGCAAGGGGGCACAGAAAGGAAAAACGAGCACAATCAGGGCAGCAAGGGGGCACAGAAAGGAAAAAACGAGCACAATCAGGGCAGCAAGGGGGCACAGAAAGGAAAAAAACTAGCACAATCAGGGCAGCAAGGGGGCACAGAAAGGAAAAAACGAGCACAATCAGGGCAGCAAGGGGCACAGAAAGGAAAAAAAACGAGCACAATCAGGGCAGCAAGGGGGCACAGAAAGGAAAAAAAACGAGCACAATCAGGGCAGCAAGGGGGCACAGAAAGGAAAAAACGAGCACAATCAGGGCAGCAAGGGGGCACAGAAAGGAAAAAACGAGCACAATCAGGGCAGCAAGGGGGCACAGAAAGGAAAAAAAAACAGAGCACAATCAGGGCAGCAAGGGGGCACAGAAAGGAAAAAAAAACGAGCACAATCAGGGCAGCAAGGGGGCACAGAAAGGAAAAAACGAGCACAATCAGGGCAGCAAGGGGGCACAGAAAGGAAAAAACGAGCACAATCAGGGCAGCAAGGGGGCACAGAAAGGAAAAAAAAAACGAGCACAATCAGGGCAGCAAGGGGGCACAGAAAGGAAAAAAAAAACGAGCACAATCAGGGCAGCAAGGGGGCACAGAAAGGAAAAAACGAGCACAATCAGGGCAGCAAGGGGGCACAGAAGGAAAAAAACTAGCACAATCAGGGGCAGCAGCAGGGCACACAGACGGAGCTGTGTGGTGGGGGAGCGACCTACCAGTCAAGGTCAGGGGTCGCTCTCTTCACCACGCAGCGGCCGCCATAAATGGGGAGGTGGGAGGGAGGAGCAGGGAATGGGGCAGCGAATGGGCAGGAACCAGGAAGTTAACTGGAAGTCTACTGCTGGTATTGAAAGTGATTGTTTCAGTCTGCATGTCAGAATTTTCTAATGAAATAGAAGAGGATTTGAGATCTCACTTAAAACATGCCCTAAATTTTCTTTCTGCAGCACTAACTATAATTTCTATGGCAAAATGAACCCCCTCATTTTGTTCCTTTTTAAATTAAATGTTTTAAGTGTTACCAGTTTATTCCAATCAAGATGGCTTCAGGTGTGCCATACTTTTGTCATAAGTAAGACTGTTAGCGCTCTAGTTGTTCTTCAGAACACTCTGGGAAGCTGCAGTAGAACACAAAGGCATCAACTGACAGGCTGCTCCTGTTGAAATATAACAGGAAGATATTTGAGATCTCACTTAAAACATGTCCTATTTTTTCTTTCTACACCACTAACCATAATTTCTATAACAAAATGAACCTCCTCATTTTGTTCCTTTTTAAATTAAATGTTTTAAGAGTTACCAGTTTATTCCAATCAAGATGGCTTCAAGTGTGCCATCATTTTGTCATAAGTAAGACTGTTAGCGCTCTAGTTGTTCTTTAGAACACTCTGGGAAGCTGCAGTAGAACACAAAGGCATCAACTGACAGGCTGCTCCTGTTGAAATATAACAGGAAGATATTTGAGATCACACTTGAAACATGTCCTAATTTTTCTTTCTACAGCACTAACCATAATTTCTATGACAAAATGAACCCCATCATTTTGTTCCTTTTTAAATTAAATGTTTTAAGTGTTACCAGTTTATTCCAATCAAGATGGCTTCAGGTGTGCCATACTTTTGTCATAAGTAAGGCTGTTAACACTCTAGTTGTTCTTTAGAACACTCTGGGAAGCTGCAGTAGAACACAAAGGCATCAACTGACAGGCTGCTCCTGTTGAAATATAACAGGAAGATATTTGAGATCTCACTTAAAACATGTCCTAATTTTTCTTTCTACTGCACTACCCATAATTTCTATGGCAAAATGAACCCCCTCATTTTGTTCCTTTTTAAATTAAATGTTTTAAGTGTTACCAGTTTATTCCAATCAAGATGGCTTCAGGTGTGCCATACTTTTGTCATAAGTAAGACTGTTAGCACTCTAGTTGTTCTTTAGAACACTCTGGGAAGCTGCAGTAGAACACAAAGGCATCAACTGACAGGCTGCTCCTGTTGAAATATAACAGGAATATATTTGAGATCACACTTGAAACATGTCCTAATTTTTCTTTCTACAGCACTAACCATAATTTCTATGACAAAATGAACCCCATCATTTTGTTCCTTTTTAAATTTAATGCTTTAAGTGTTACCAGTTTATTCCAATCAAGATGGTTTCAGGTGTGCCATACTTTTGTCATAAGTATGGCTGTTAGCACTCTAGTTGTTCTTTAGAACACTCTGGGAAGCTGCAGTAGAACACAAAGGAATCAACTGACAGTCTCTGCCCTTGTTGGATGTACATGTTTTACTGAGAATGTCAGACTTCATTCTCACATGACTGAGAAAGATAATGTGAATTTACAGAAAATATGCTCTCATTTTAGCATCTGGAGCACCTTCCAAAACTGTATGGGACAAGCATGTGAAAATAGTTTTCTCTCAAACATGATTCATGATATCCCAGCAGAAGGTTTTTCACAGGGTAAAAACACCTTAGAACACACCACAATTCCTGAAATTAGTATGGTACCATCAACAAATGAATTCTAATGTAACTAAAGTCTGTTATCACCCTTTATAGTTCTCCTTTTGGTAACCCTCAAAATCTTCGATTCACTACAATGCATTTCAATGGGGTACTATCATTTATATTGGTCCCAAGATGGCTGCCAGCAATTCCAGGATGAAGTGCTGACAGCCAATCAGATCTCACGATGACATGTGTGGTTAGGCTCCGCCCAGATATCGATATGTTTTCTTTTTCAAATTTCTCAGGAACTACTGAACGGATTTACACCATTTAACAAAAAGGGTTCTTTCTGAACCAAGAAATACCTCTTTGCCAAATTTGGTGTAATTCCGTTC
The DNA here is from genome assembly GCA_963921515.1 of Calotriton arnoldi. Classification (NCBI taxonomy): domain Eukaryota; kingdom Metazoa; phylum Chordata; class Amphibia; order Caudata; family Salamandridae; genus Calotriton; species Calotriton arnoldi. Next base: position 187,041 of record CAWUFW010018905.1, on the reverse strand, counting down.
AGCAGTTCGGGCTGTAGCCGTGTCTAAGGTTTCCTATGGAAAATTGCATGGGGAAAACACGTTTTGGAATCCCTGTTTTTTCTCGGCCCGCGCTTGCCGAATCACCCCGAAACTTTCAGGATAGGAGCAGACCGGAGCGCCCCACAAGTTTTGAAAATTTCGCAAAGATTCATCTACCGGCGCCAAAGTTATTGGAAATAGAATGTTGTGAATTTCCTATGGAAAATAGGTCCTAACTATAACTACCTACTGGCGACCGCCAGTAGGTAATTACCTACTGACGGTCGCCAGTAGGTAGTTATAGTTAGGACCTAGTTTCCATAGGAAAATCGTTTTTTGTTTTCCCAATATCTTTGGCGCTGGGGACCGCCACCCCTGGGGTTTAAAAAAAAAAAAATTAAACCTGTGTGGGGGGCTCGACCCCCCCCACGCCCCAGGGACCTCCACCCCCGGGCATTATTGATGCAAATTAGGGGGTCCGTTACGGACCCCCGAGCCCCGGGGACCACCACCTCTCCGGGGCTGTGCATTAGTAGGGAGGGGGCCCCCCTCCAAGAGCCTGCCCTGGCCCTGGGGACCGCCACCCCCTAGGGCCGGCTCTTGCAGTGTCCCGGGGTGCCTACCCCCGGGACACTGCTGTTTGCTATGACAGGGCTGGAGCCGTGCGCTCCCGACCTGTCATAGCAAACACTTCTTTGGATTTTGGAAGCGAGAGCAGGTTTCCTGCTCTCGCTTCCAAAATCCAAAGCAGATTGCTTTTCCACATGGGGAGCTGCATGTTAGCAGTTCCCCGTGTGGAAAAGCAATGCCGGCTCCCGCAGGAGACGGGGAGCCGGGGGGACTGTGGGGGCATTGGGGCTCCCCCCACGGTCCCTAATCATGAGGCCAGGTCCCGGGGGATGGGGTCCCCGGGGCCCAAAATGGCCCAGGAGCGGGGTGGCAGTCCCCCCTCCTCTGTTTAAAAAAAAAAGTATATTTGGGCATGCCCCGGGGGATGGGGTCCCCGGGGCGAATGTAAATTAATGTAAGTAGACAGTTTAAAAAAAAAAAAAAAAATTGGAGTCGCAACCCTAGCGCGGTGCTCAACGGGGCCCCCTAGTGTGAACGCGATGGGTGCGCGGCACTCAGCACGGCCCCTAGTGTGAACGTGGTGGGTGTGTGGTGCTCAGCGCGGCCCCTAGTGTGAACGCGATGGGTGCGCGGCGCTCAGCGCGGCCCCCTAGAGTGAACGCGATGGGTTCTCAGCTTTAAGTCGCGCTGGGTGTGCGACTCCAAGCAAACATAATTAAGATTTTTTTTATATAAACCTAGGTTATATGTTGGGTTATTGGGTGGCTCTAAAAAGAGCCCTTGTGTTTATTATGAGTTTCTTGCAGCTACATGTAAGTGCGGATGCAGAGCTTCAGGTTGTTGAGAAACACTCTGTTCCCTTCATCAGTAAAGTGTACTCCGTCACTCCTGTAGATGCCCTCCATATGGAAACCGAGATTGTTGTTATATATGGAGCCCATTCTATGGTCTCTGAGGTAAGCAGAAACAGCTTTATTGACATTTTTTCTAGCTTTCTCAATCTGAGGACAATTGATTGGACCACTTCCATTTCTGTCTTTGGCATATGTTAGAGTATACAAAGGCAGTTTGGGGAAAAAGCAACATCAATTCTGCAAAGGTGTCCTTCATTAGCATTTCCAGTCCTACTCCAGTCAATGTGCCTAGGTCATTGCCACCACAGTGCACAATCATGAGGTCAGGGGGTCGGAGATGCAAAAAGGTTTTAACCACAGGCATCAATTGGTGCCACTTTAATCCTCTCTGTCCAATCCATTTAATGTCTACATTTTGCCAAGCTAGGTCTTTGTCAATACCTCTGCGTTCAGCATACCTTTTGCACCAGAAAACATAGCTGTGCCCAACAATCCACACTGAAAGCATCTTGAAGTGATGACTGTAGGTAATGAAAAGATGTCTGTAGCTGAGGTAGTCAGTTGGTAGAATGAGAGATATCAAAAATGGTGGACAAGATTCTGTTTTAAAGAAAGTAGAGATTTCATTGGCTGTTTCAGAACATTGTACATTCAAAAATAGGGTGCATTTTAGTTTGTTTAAAAAGCAAGTTTTTTATTGGTTAGTAAAAAATGTTTGAAAGGTACAGCAGAAAGGATAAGGTCATGTTTTGCAACGCCAACCACACCTGCTGTTCTCATTTGCAACATTGTGTGGTGAACTTGTGACCTGTGAGTTAAGTTGAATGTTGCATGACCTGTTACTATGGAAACTGACATTAGGCAGAAGGGGTGAAGAAGTCAGTTGATAAGGGTTATTATCTGTGACCAATGGAATTGTGTTTTACAATTTAAAAAACTCTGGGAAGCAATGTCATTTGTTGTTATGTGTATTTGTATGGAAAAAGAGAGGGAAACCTTGCCATTACTGGTTTTACCTTGCTGAGTCTGGTGATTTATATTGACTGTGTGTAAAAGAAAATCCTGTCTGAGTGTGTGAGATTTTTCATTCCACAGATTTATTTGCAAGGTGAGTTATATATTTTTGATGTTTATTTAAAAAAGATTTGACATTATTCTAAAACTGTGTTGTTTGAAATATATTATTAAATGTAGAGATGTATATTGGAATTAGTTTCATTGTACTTGAAGTATCTTTAGAAAACAGTCTGTACAATAATATATATTTTTTAAAGTCTGTTCAAAGGTATAACTGAATGATGCTTCATATTTTTAGATAGTTTTTTGAAGATGCCCATATAAGGTGTAGTTTATTAGGCATCATTTTTTCTTCTCTCTACAAAGGTATAGTTTAATGATACTGCATAATTATAGATACTTTGGTAAAGATGCAGCACAACTGTGGTGTTTGAAAGATGATCATATAAGGTGTTATTAATTAAGTTTCTGTTATTAGTTTGTACAGAAGGTAAAGTTAAATTATGGCATATAATTAAAGATAGAATGGTGAAATCAGGTGCTGTTAATTAGGTTTCTTTTAGTAGTTTAAGCAAAGGTATAGTTGAATGATGCCACATAATTTTAGATAGAAAGCTGAAGATATTTGTGGTTTTAAAAAAAGATCATTAAATGTGTTGTTAATTGCTCTTCTTTTTTAAGTCTGCTGTGAGGTATAGTTTAATGATCTTGCATATTTGTAGATTGAATGGTCAAGATGTAACTCAAAAATAAACCACCATATATTACACTTTGTGGTATGTTGGACTTATCTACTTAACTAGATAGTATAAAATGAGTTATCTATGTGTTCAGATACTATTTATACAGTTGCATATATGCTTAGTGTACTCATGGAATGACCCAGGCACAAACTCATGCACTTCTACAATCCCTTGAGCACTACTTATAGAGTTCAGTAATTTCCCTGTTACCAGTTATGCACTCCTCCAATCACCCAGACAGTCCCATGTCCTTATCTAATCATTCCGCCAAAACACAAGCACTTATAAATTCACCATGCATTCTCCTTGCAGCACTCTAAGTATCCAGTCACTATCCATGTACTCATGCAATGACCCAGGCACTAACACATGCAGTGCTAGAATCACATGTGCACTATCCATGCAGTCCTCTAACCACCTACAGACTACTGATTCACACCTCCAATTACCCAGGTAGTACCCATGCAGTCCAGCAATCACACTGTCACTCCCTGTGCATTCCTCCAATCACCCAGACAGTCCCATGTCCTTATCTAATTATTCCGGCAAAACCCAAGCACTTATAAATTCACCATGCACTCTCCTTGCAGTACTCTAATCATCCAGTCAGTACCCATGTACTCATGCAATTACCCAGGCACTAACACATGTACTTCTACAATCCTTTGACTGCTACCTATACAGTTTAGTAATCTCCCTGTTACTACCTATGCACTCCTCCAATTACAAAGTCAGTCCCATGTCCTTATCCAATCACTCTGCCAAAACCCAAGCACTTATAAATTCACCATGCACTCTCCTTGCAGCACTGTAAATATCCAGTCACTATCCATGTACTCGTGCAATTACCCAGGCACTAACACATGCAGTGCTAGAATCACATGTGCACTATCCATGCAGTACTCTAACCACCTACACACTACTGAGTCACTCCTCCAATTACCCAGGTAGTACCCATGCAGTCCAGCAATCACACTGTCACTCCCCGTGCACTCCTCCAATCACCCAGACAGTCCCATGTCCTTATTTAATTATTCAGCCAAAACCCAAGCACTTATAAATTCACCATGCAGTCAACTTGCAGCACTGTAAGTATGCAGTCACTATCCATGTACTTGTGCAATGACCCAGGCACTAACACATGCAATGCTACAATGCTTTGAGTGCTAAATATACAGTTTAGTAATCTCCCTGTTATTACCTATGCACTCCTCCAATTACCCAGCCAGACCCCTGTCCTTATCCAATCACTCTGCCAATACCCAAGCACTTATAAATTCAGCATGCACTCTCCTTGCAGCACTCTAAGTATCCAGTCACTATCCATGTACTCATGCAATGACCCCGGCACTAACACATGCAATGCTACAATCACATGTGCACTAGCCACGCAGTCCTCTAACCACCTACACACTACTGATTCACTCCTCCAGTTACCGAGGTAGTACCCATGCAGTCTAGCAATCACACTGTCAGTCCCTGTGCATTCCTCCAATCACCCAGACAGTCCCATGTCCTTATCTATTTATTCCGGCGAAACCCAAGCACTTATAAATTCACCATGCACTCTCCTTGCAGTACTCTAAACATCCAGTCAGTACCCATGTACTCATGCAATGACCCAGGCACTAACTCATGCACTTCTACAATCCCTTGAGCACTACATATACAGTTCAGTAATCTCCCTTTTACTATCTAAGCATTCCTCTAATCACCTAGTCAGTCCCATGTCCTTATCTAATTATTCCGGCGAAACCCAAACACTTATAAATTCACCATGCACTATCCTTGCAGTACTCTGATTATCCAGTCAGTACCCATGTACTCATGCAATTACCCAGGCACTAACACATGCACTTCTACAATCCTTTGACTGCTATTTCTACAGTTTAGTAATCTCCCTGTTACTACCTATGCACTCCTCCAATTACCCCGCCAGTCCCATGTCCTTATCCAATCACTCTGCCAAAACCCAAGCACTTATAAATTCACCTTGCACTCTCCTTGCAGCACTGTAAATATCCAGTCACTATCCATGTACTCATGCAATGACCCAGGCACTAACACATGCAGTGCTAGAATCACATGTGCACTATCCATGCAGTCCTCTAACCACCTACAGACTACTGATTCACTCCTCCAATTACCCAGGTAGTACCCATGCAGTCCAGCAATCACACTGTCACTCCCTATGCATTCCTCCAATCACCCAGACAGTCCCATGTCCTTATCTAATTATTCCGGCAAAACCCAAGCACTTATAAATTCACCATGCACTCTCCTTGCAGTACTCTAATCATTCAGTCAGTACCCATGTACTCATGCAATTACCCAGGCACTAACACATGCACTTCTACAATCCTTTGACTGCTACCTATACAGTTTAGTAATCTCCCTGTTACTACCTATGCACTCCTCCAATTACAAAGCCAGTCCCATGTCCTTATCCAATCACTCTGCCAAAACCCAAGCACTTATAAATTCACCATGCACTCTCCTTGCAGCACTGTAAATATCCAGTCACTATCCACGTACTCATGCAATGACCCAGGCACTAACACATGCAGTGCTAGAATCACATGTGCACTATCCATGCAGTCCTCTAACCACCTACACACTACTGATTCACTCCTCCAATTACCCAGGTAGTACCCATGCAGTCCAGCAATCACACTGTCACTCCCCGTGCACTCCTCCAATCACCCAGACAGTCCCATGTCCTTATCCAATCACTCTGCCAAAACCCAAGCACTTATAAATTCAGCATGCACTCTCCTTGCTGCACTCTAAGTATCCAGTCACTATCCATGTACTCATGCAATGACCCAGGCACTAACACATGCAATGCTACAATCACATGTGCACTATCCACGCAGTCCTCTAACCACCTACACACTACTGATTCACTCCTCCAATTACCGTGGTAGTACCCATGCAGTCTAGCAATCACACTGTCACTCCCTGTGCATTCCTCCAATCACCCAGACAGTCCCATGTCCTTATCTAATTATTCTGGCGAAACCCAAGCACTTATAAATTCACCATGCACTCTCCTTGCAGTACTCTAATCATCCAGTCAGTACCCATGTACTCATGCAATGACCCAGGCACTAACTCAAGCACTTCTACAATCCCTTGAGCACTACATATACAGTTCAGTAATCTCCCTGTTACTACCTAAGCACTCCTCTAATCACCTAGTCAGTCCCATGTCCTTATCTAATTATTCCGGCAAAACCCAAACACTTATAAATTCACCATGCACTCTCCTTGCAGTACTCTAATCATCCAGTCAGTACCCATGTACTCATGCAATTACCCAGGCACTAACACATGCACTTTAACAATCCTTTGCGTGCTACCTATACAGTTTAGTAATGTCCCTGTTACTACCTATGCACTCCTCCAATTACCCAGCTAGTCCCATGTCCTTATCCAATCACTCTGCCAAAACCCAAGCACATATGAATTCACCATACACTCTCCTTGCAGCACTCTAAGTATCCAGTCACTATCCATGTACTCATGCAATGACCGAGGCACTAACACATGCAGTGCTACATACACATGTGCACTATCCATGCAGTCCTCTAACCACCTACACACTACTGATTCACTCCTCCAATTACCCAGGTAGTACCCATGCAGTCCAGTAATCACACTGTCACTCCCTGTGCATTCCTCCAATCACCCAGACAGTTTCATGTCCTTATCTAATTATTCCGGCAAAACCCAAGCACATATAAATTCACCATGCACTCTCCTTGCAGCACTCTAATCATCCAGTCAGTACCCATGTACTCATGCAATTACCCAGGCACTAACACATGCACTTCTACAATCCTTTGACTGCTACCTATACAGTTTAGTAATCTCCCTGTTACTACCTATGCACTCCTCCAATTACAAAGCCAGTCCCATGTCCTTATCCAATCACTCTGCCAAAACCCAAGCACTTATAAATTCACCATGCACTCTCCTTGCAGCACTGTAAATATCCAGTCACTATCCATGTACTCATGCAATGACCCAGGCACTAACACATGCAGTGCTAGAATCACATGTGCACTATCCATGCAGTCCTCTAACCAGCTACACACTACTGATTCACTCCTCCAGTTACCCAGGTAGTACCCATGCAGTCCAGCAATCACACTGTCACTCCCCGTGCACTCCTCCAATCACAGAGACAGTCCCATGTCCTTATCCAATTACTCTGCCAAAACCCAAGCACTTATAAATTCAGCATGCACTCTCCTTGCAGCACTCTAAGTATCCATTCACTATCCGTGTACTCATGCAATGACCCAGGCACTAACACATGCAATGCTACAATCACATGTGCACTATCCACGCAGTCCTCTAACCACCTACACACTACTGATTCACTCCTCCAATTACCGAGGTAGTACCCATGCAGTCTAGCAATCACACTGTCACTCCCTGTGCATTCCTCCAATCACCCAGACAGTCCCATGTCCTTATCTAATTATTCAGGCGAAACCCAAACACTAATAAATTCACCATGCACTCTCCTTGCAGTACTCTAATCATCCAGTCAGTACCCATGTACTCATGCAATTACCCAGGCACTAACACATGCACTTCTACAATCCTTTGACTGCTACCTATACAGTTTAGTAATCTCCCTGTTACTACCTATGCACTCCTCCAATTACAAAGCCAGTCCCATGTCCTTATCCAATCACTCTGCAAAAACCCAAGCACTTATAAATTCACCATGCACTCTCCTTGCAGCACTGTAAATATCCAGTCACTATCCATGTACTCATGCAATGACCCAGGCACTAACACATGCAGTGCTTTAATCACATGTGCACTATCCATGCAGTCCTCTAACCACCTACACACTACTGATTCACTCCTCCAATTACCCAGGGAGTACCCATGCAGTCCAGCAATCACACTGTCACTCCCCGTGCACTCCTCCAATCAGCCAGACAGTCCCATGTCCTTATCCAATCACTCTGCCAAAACCCAAGCACTTATAAATTCAGCATGCACTCTCCTTGCAGCACTCACAGGGGCCGATTCCGATCTCGGCCGGTAGGGCTCCGAATCGGATTCGGCATAACCGGATCCGATTCGGAGCCCTATTTCCCGACCGATTCGTACGCGCGTCCGGACGAGCGAGTACGATGCGAAATCGCCGCCCGACTCGTTCGGGCGTCCCAACCGCTCCGACCGACTCGTTCCTGGGTCGAACCGCACCGACCGACTCGCTCGGACACGACTCGCACCGCGCAATGGAGACATTCCCCGGCTGGGTAAGTACGATGCACGCCGCGAGCAGTCCGACCGATTCGCGCCGTCCGGCTCAAAAGAGCAGTCGGAGCCGTACTTCGGGGGTCCGTGTCGGACCCCCCTGTACGAGTAGCCACGCGAGTCGCACACAGGGGGGACCCATGGGTCCCCCTACCTGTGCGTGTACGGCGCGAGTCGCTTTGCCGCGTGCCCGCTGTAGGCGGCGCCCTTGTTCGCCTCGCACCCATTGAGGCAATGGGAGCCCGCGTACGCGTTGTACGACCGGCTCCCATTGACTTCAATGGGAGTCCGACCGACTCGAGTACGATAGCATACGGACGCATCGTACTCGTTCGGTCGGGCTGCACGGGTCCGATTCGGTCGAAAATCTCTCCGGGTCCAGCTCGGTCGGAGAGATTTCCGGCCCGAATCGGAATCGGCCCCACAGTATCCATTCACTATCCATGTACTCATGCAATGACCCAGGCACTAACACATGCAATGATACAATCACATGTGCACTAACCACGCAGTCCTCTAACCACCTACACACTACTGATTCACTCCTCCAATTACCGAGGTAGTACCCATGCAGTCTAGCAAACACACTGTCACTCACTGTGCATTCCTCCAATCACCCAGACAGTCCCATGTCCTTATCTAATTATTCCGGCGAAACCCAAGCACTTATAAATTCACCATGCACTCTCCTTGCAGTACTCTAATTATCCAGTCAGTACCCATGTACTCATGCAATGACCCAGACACTAACTCATGCACTTCTACAATCCCTTGAGCACTACATATACAGTTCAGTAATCTCCCTGTTACTACCTAAGCACTCCTCTAATCACCTATTCAGTCCCATGTCCTTATCTAATTATTCAGCGAAACCCAAACACTTATAAATTCACCATGCACTCTCCTTGCAGTACTCTAATCATCCAGTCAGTACCCATGTACTCATGTAATTACCCAGGCACTAACACATGCACTTCTACAATCCTTTGCGTGCTACCTATACAGTTTAGTAATGTCCCTGTTACTACCTATGCACTCCTCCAATTACCCAGCCAGTCCCATGTCCTTATCCAATCACTCTGCCAAAACCCAAGCACATATAAATTCACCATGCACTCTCTTTGCAGCACTCTAAGTATCCAGTCACTATCCATGTACTCATGCAATGACCCAGTGTGAGAAGTTGGCCTGGTATATGCTGTCCACTAATTATAGTGGGCACCTTGCACCAGTCCAAACAACCCCTTATTGGAGATAGGTTAAAGACAACCTTTATTGAAAGCTATCCTAGTGGTAGCTATGGAGAGCAGCCTTCAGGCTAAGTCTTGAAGGAATGTAAAGCAGCTTGTTTTACCAGTCTATAATCTCTTGAGTGACCAAATGAAAGAGGACCACACCAGGTATATATTTAAAATATATGTATTTAGTCTTAAACACACCCCTCTAGTCTCTTTATGAGGCTAGAGTTTGAAGTACATAAGTTACAAGTCAGTTATCAACAGTAATAGCACAAATACACGTTTGAGCCCTAGGGGCGTACCAAACCATATACCAATAAAGTGGTATAAGAACCACGACTGAGCTAGACACAAGGCCTAGAGCCTGTAGAAGTGCTTGGCCCTCAAGGAACCACCCAAGGTAGTGACACAGGGGACCCACGGGGGACGCGTGCAGTGTGAGAACACAGCCGCGAGCCGCCGTTGACTTCTATGGGGAATGTCGCGGTTGGAGTTTTAAAGAAAAGGGACACTTAGAGGAGGACTTGGAGCAAACCCCTTTAGAACTAGGTTGTTCTAGAGTCTATACCCACGGGAGCACCGGAGTACTCGAGTTACCTCACCCAGGGAAGCCGGGTGCATAGGTGTCTTTCGGGGTCGGGTTTTGTCGTCGTTTTCAATGGCGATCTGCTGCAAAGTGCTGCTGGCGACCAAGTCGAAAGTGTTCGGTGGATCCAAAGATGGATCGAAGATCTGAAGAACCTGAAAGCAGAGGGGACAGAGTCTGGGTCACTAGCCAGTGACCAGGAAGGCGATGAGCAGATGCCCACCGATGTTGGGTGCTTCAGGTAGGTTGACAGTCATCTTGACTCTTTAGCCACGAGGTCCAGGAGGCGTCGACGACAACCAGGAGCTGGATTCGAGCTGTCCCACGACGTCTGTCAATTGCAGGGGTATCGGCGACCGGATTGGACCCAACAAGCCTTGGCAACGGCAAGTCTCATGGAAATAGAAAAAGGATGTTGATGCAGACCAGCAAGGTTTGGGGGACTCACCCAGCAAGGATAAGTCAGGGCACATCTGGAGCAACCAGGGAAGCCCAATTAAAAAAAGAGTTGCCTTTGGGAGGGCCCACTAGCCAACAGACTAGCGACCACAAAGGAGCCTCAAGTGGACGCACTTGGAGCTGGCTCACAGGACACTCGAGGAGTGGAGGCCAGTGATCTTCGGTGTAGTCGGTGCTGGAGGCAGGGGCTACTCGGAGCCCAAAGCACAACTTCGTGGGATCCCAGGAAGAGGATGCACTTGCAAAAGTTTTCAGTGTCCAGGGTTCACGGTTCCACGTTACCCACGACAGCTACGGGCCTTAGCTTTGCTGGGGACTCAGGGCAGCCTCGGGGAAGTCTGGAAATTAACCTCTGGTGATGCAAAGACTTCGGCGTCCGGCGGGAGCTTCAGCGATGCAGACTGGACAATTGCTTCTTCGGTGCCTGCCAAGCAGGGGAGTCACTCCTTGACCCCAAGGGAGATTCTTCAGTCCTCTAATCTTAAAGTAGAGCGTCGAAGGTCCAGGATTCTGTATCAGAGTTTCGTCCAGGTAAATCTAAAGTCCTAAGGACTGGGGTCCCATACTTATACCAAGTTAGGGGGTTGGACATACTCTGGGGACCCACCTATGGGAGGGTCAGGGAAGAGGGGTGGTTACACCCATTCCCTTTGTCCAGTTTCACGCCAGAGCAGGGGCAGGTAGCCCCTGCAACCGGTTTGAACTGGCATATGCACAGGGACACCAAGTGTGCTCCCAGTGCAGGACTTCTGAGCACCAGAGAGTGCTCCCGCCCAGCCCCAATACACATTATCCTGTCTGGGGAGGTGGTTACACCTCCCGGCAACAGGAAACCTATTGTCCAGGCCTCCGCTGCCGGAGTTTCAGTCAGCAGCAGGAGGCCAGACCCGTGTCTGTGGCAGCGGCATCCATTTTGTGATGCCCGGGCTCTGGAAAGAAGTTACCGGGCAGCCCGGTGTGTACATGTCTCTCCCTCTAGAAGGGTGGAATGCTACCCCCGCCACCAGGACTGGCGGGGGGGTAGTATTCCAAGGTGTTTGACACCAAACACAACATGTTTTGGTGCAGCCAGTCCAAAGTTAGAATTGTACCGCGAGGATATAATGCGCTTAAGAGTATATGATCAGGCTGTACCACAAACAGCATCAGAGGAGGGACTCGAACGCTGTAGAGGGGCTCTGCTCATGCAGGGGCACCCTCTCACATAAGAACCAAGCACTCTGCCTTCAGGATTGGTAAGGCCTGCCATAGGAGTGACTTATAGGTTTATATGTGTGTGCAATGGTAGTGATATAGGTAGCCTATACCACTGTAAGGGGTGCATGCACCACCTTACCCAGGCTGCAGTAGCAGACCTGTGGTGTCATTTTGGATGGCCTTCCAGGGGTGGCATAATACATGTTGCAGCCCCTGGTAGGCCTCTGAGGTACCTATGCCCTGGATACATAGTATACCATATACTAGGGACTTATAAGGGCACTCCAGATTCCAATCAGAGATGTGCCTAAGGCACATGGAAACCATTTTAGAGAGGAAGCAGCTAGGCTGGGGTTCTGATTAGCAGGGCCCCAGCCAGACTAAAGTCGAAAAACAGTGAAGCATCAGCAAAACGTGGGGGTACCCATGTGAAGCAGATCCTACTCTCCTACACAACCCCCTCCACCAAACGTAGGGACATTAAACTAACCTTGACCAGTTGAGTCTTCATGTTCTAAGTGGAAGTACCTAGAGAGTCCATCTGCATTGGCATGGTTACTCCCAGGCCTATGTTCCACTGTAAAGTCCATCCCCTGTAGGGAAATGGACCCCCTAAGCAGTTTGGGGTTTTCACCCTTCATTTGTTTCAGCCATAAGAGGGGCTTGTGGTCTGTTTGAACAAGGAAGTGAGTACCAAACAAGTATGGCCTCAACTTCTTCAGAGCCCAAACCACAGCAAAGGCCTCCCTCTCTATGGCTGACCAACGTTTCTCTCTAGGGGTCACCCTTCTGCTAATAAAAGCTACTGGCTGATCCTGACCTTCATCATTCAATTGTGACAGTACAGCCCCTACCCCCAATTCAGATGCATCTGTTTGGACAATGAACTTCTTGGAGTAATCAGGACTCTGGAGAATGGGAGCAGTGCACATGGCCTGCTTCAGGTCATCAAATGCCTTTTGACAGCTATCTGTCCACTGAACCTTTTTGGGCATTTTCTTGGAAGCTAAGTCATTCAGGGGTGTCACTATTGATCCATACCCCTTGACAAATCTCCTATAGTACCCAGTCAGGCCTAAAAAGGCTCTCACCTGAGTCTGGGTAGTTGGAGCAGTCCAGTCCATGATGGTCTGGATCTTGCTCTGCAATGGTTGAACCTGGCCTCCACCTACAAGGTGGCCCAGCTACACAACCTGACTCTGCCCTATCTGGCACTTTGTGGCCTTGATAGTTAGGCCTGCTTTCTGCAGGGCCTGCAAAACATTTCTGAGGTGGACCAGGTGATCCTCCCAGGTGGAGCTAAAGACAGCAATATCATCTAGATATGCTGCACTATAGGCTTCCAGACCTGTAAGGACTGTATTCACCAACCTCTGAAAAGTGGCAGGTGCATTCTTCAGACCAAAGGGCATTACCACAAATTGATAATGCCCACTAGGGGTTGAGAATGCTGTCTTTGGCTTTGCATCATCAGCTAGCCTGATCTGCCAGCAGCCAGCTGTTAGGTCAAATGTGCTTAGATACTTGGCTGAGGCCAAAGTGTCTATTAGCTCATCTGCCCTGGGTATTGGATGGGCATCAGTCCTAGTGACTGCATTGAGACCCCTGTAGTCCACACAAAACCTCATCTCTCTTTTCCCACCACTGGTGTGAGGTTTTGGCACAAGGACCACTGGACTAGCCCAAGGGCTATCTGAGGGTTCAATAACTCCCAAATCCAACATTTTCTGGACTTCTGTCCTGATACAGTCCCTGACATGGTCAGGTTGCCTATAAATCTTATTTTTAATAGGCAGACTGTCCCCAGTGTCCACTTCATGAGTGCACCAGGTGGTCTGACATGGATTCAGAGAGAACATATGTCTGTACTGATTGAGCACTTGTCTACAATCAGTTTGCTGCTGAGCAGTGAGGCTGCCTGCCAAGGCTACACCATCCACTGACCCATCATCAGGGTTCTGTGAGAGCAGGTCAGGGAGTGGGTCACTCTCTTCCTCCTGTCCCTCATCAGTAGCCATGAGCAAGCCCATGCCTGCCCTGTCCACATATGGTTTCAGTCTGTTGACATGGAGAACCCTGTGGGGACTCCTGGGTGTTCCTAGGTCTACTAAATAGGTGACCTCACCCTTCTGTTCAACAATGGTATGGGGTCCACTCCACTTGTCTTGGAGAGCTGCTGGGGCCACTGGCTCCAGCACCCACACCTTCTGTCCTGGCTGGTAAACAGTCAGCACAGCCTTTTGGTCATGCCATGCTTTTTGCAGTTCTTGGCTAGCCTCAAGGTTTTTAGTTGCCTTTTTCATGTATTCAGCCATCCTGGAGCGGAGACCAAGTACATAGTCCACTATGTCATGCTTTGGGGGCTTGAGAGGCAACTCCCATCCTTCCTTTACCAAGCACAATAGACCCCTGACAGGGTGACCAAACAAAAGTTCAAAAGGGCTGTAGCCAACCCCCTTTTGAGGCACCTCCCTGTATGCAAATAAAAGGCAGGGCAAGAGTATGTCCCATCTTCGCCTAAGCTTTTCTGGGAGCCCTTTAATCATGCCCTTTAAGGTTTTGTTGAATCTCTCAACTAAACCATTGCATTGTGGGTGATAGGGTGTGGTGAACTTGTAAGTCACTCCACACTCCTTCCACATTGCCTTTAAGTATCCAGACATAAAGTTTGCACCCCTGTCTGATACAACCTCCTTAGGGAAGCCCACTCTTGAGAAAATTCCCAGGAGGGCTCTTGCCACTACAGGTGCTGTAGTGGTCCTAAGGGGAATAGCCTCTTGGTACCTGGTAGCATGATCCACTACCACCAGGATAAACCTGTGCCCAGATGCTGTTTGGGGATCCATGGGACCAACAATATCAATCCCCACTCTCTCAAAGGGAACCCCCACCACAGGTAGTGGTAACAGGGGGCCTTTGTAGTGCCACCTGCCTTGCCACTGGCCTGGCAGGTTACACAGGAGCGACAAAACTCCTTGGTGTCTTCAGACATGTGGGGCCAGTGAAAGTGAGGGACAAGTCTGTCCCAAGTCTTGTTCTGGCCCAGGTGACCTGCTAGGGGAATATCATGGGCTAGGGTCAATAGGAAGCCCCTGAACTTCAGAGGTATAACCAACTTCCTGGTGGCACCAGGCTTGGGGTCTCTACACTCTGAGTACAAGAGTCCATCATCCCAATATACTTTATGGGGACCACTAGCATTCCCAGCAGCCTCAGCAGCAGCTTGCTGTCTGAGGGGTTCAAGAGAGGGGCAGCTCTGCTGCTCCTGGCTCAGATCTGCCCTGGAAGGGCCCCCTGTCCCCAAGAACTCAACCTGGTCAGGTTCAAGCTCCTCTGGGACAGTTCCTTCCTCAGGACTGAGATCATCCCCCTCAAGAGACTGATCTTCCTTCTGAGCCAAGGGGGAAGGCACTGCCTTTACCCCACTACTCCTCCTCTTGGAGGGCACTTGGTCCATGGTTTCAGGATCCAAGGCCTGTTCTGTGTTAGACATTTTGCTCTGTGACCTGGTCACAGCAAACACATCTGCAGGGATCCCCAGCATTTCTGCATGGGTCCTGAGCTCCACTTCTGCTCAAGCTGAAGTTTCAAGATCATTGCCAAGCAAGCATTCCACTTGCACTCACCACAACCTTCTTAAGGCCAGTTACCCCTCCCCAGGAGAAGTTAACAACTGCCAGAGTATGGTCTGTTCTGACATTGCTAGCATTGGTCACTTGGTACATTTCACCAAGTATAATCTGCCCAGGATCCACAAGGTCTTGTGTCACCATGGTGACACTTGCCCCTGTGTCCCCAAATGCCAAAGCCTCTTTACCATTGATTAAGGGCTGTTGCCTGTACTTGCCCAGATTACTGGGACTCACAGAGGAGGTCACATCCATGCCTCCATCACAGACTAGGACAGCCTGAGTGAGTTCTCTGACTAGGTCAGAGCTCATCTCCTTACCCAGGGTCAACCCTACTAAACCCTTGGCTTGTGTACTCCCACCACCAACTGTAACTGCACTAGGGGGAACAGGTGCCTTAGGGGCATTGGTGGGGGCTGGAATAGAGTCTTTGGACTTGGTGCAATCACTGGTCCAGTGTGTCTTTTGCTTACAGACTTTGCACCATGGTTTCTTTTGGCCTTTTCCCTTGTTAGACTGTGAATCCCCACCTGAAAAAGATTTTTGGGGGCCTTGTGAAGACTTCTGGTCTTTACCCTTCTCCCCACCCTTATCAGAGTTCTTAGAATCTTGCTTCTTAGGGTCACCACCTTGGTTCTGTACCTTTTGCCTCACCCTGGTTCTGACCCATTTGTCTGCCTTCTTTCCCAATTCTTGGGGAGAGGTCATATCAGAGTCCACCAGGTACTGATGCAACAGCTGATTTTGACAGTTATTAAGAATCTGCTCCCTCATGATAAGATTGTACAATCCTGTGAAGTCACATACCTTACTGCCCATCAACCAACCTTCCAGAGCCTTAGCAGAACAATCCACATAGTCTACCCAGTCTTGAGTCTGTGCTTTGTGGGTATCTCTGAACTTTAACCTGTATTGTTCAGTTGTTAGGCCAAACCCATCAATCAGAGCACTCTTCAAGACTTTGTAATTGTCAGCATCCTCTTCTATAACAGTGAGGAGCTTGTCTCTTCCTTTGTCTGCAAAGGAGAGCCACAAGATTGCTGCCCACTGCTCCTGGGGGACCCTCTGTACTTTACAGGCCCTCTCCAGAGCAGTTATCCACGTGTGGATGTCATCCCCACTCTGGTAGGGAGGGACAATCTTGCTCAGGTTTCTATGGTCATAAGACCTTTCCCTATCTCTGGGGAAATTGCTGCCACCATGGAACTCTAGTCCCATCTTTTTTCTTTGCTTTTCAAGCTCTAGGGACTCCCTGTCTATAGCCAACTGCTCTCTTCTGAGTCTCAACTGAGCTTCTCCATACTTGAGCAGTCTCTCTTTCATTTCATGAGAGGATTCCCTCCTATGAGAGGAAACAGAGGTCCCTATTGAGGTGTCAGAGTGGTTAGACTCCTGAGAAGGAGATCTAGGCCTTCTGGGCACACTCACAATTCTTCCTGGGGGGACAAAGTGGAGGTCATTCTGATCCTCCTCCTCATCCACAGGAGGAATTGGGTTTTCCAGGTGAAGGTCATTTTCACCTTCCTGGCCAGTTTCAGAGGGGGGGTCCTGTGTGATTTCACCCCTGGCCCCTTCCTCATCTTCTGCCCCACCCTGTCTGCCTACCCCTTCAGACCCTGGTAGTCTTCTGAGATCATCCAGCAGGAGTGCCTCTATGAGGCGTTGGGTGTTGGCACTTTTGCCTGTCTTTAGTTTCCTAGCAGTGCTTAATGCTCTCAATTCCAAGAATGGGAGATTATCATATTTGGAGGGAAGAACCCCATTGGCTTCTGGCTGGGACCCACTGGTTCCTGGCCCTAAAGACATTACTAGTGTGGTGTGGTGTATGCACTACCTACTCTAGTGTGGCCTACTAAACTCTCTTGAGTTGTAGAAAGGGTGTGCTATCCCTTAACACACAACTCTAAGTTCAGTAGAACTTACTGTATCCTAAGCTTGATTTATATGTACCTAAGGTACCCTTAGTGGTTTTCCGATGATCAATTCAATTGAGATTATCTGGTAAAACAATAGCAAGCTGGAATCCCACACGCTGCACACCAATGTGAGAAGTTGGCCTGGTATATGCTGTCCACTAATTATAGTGGGCACCTTGCACCAGTCCAAACAACCCCTTATTGGAGATAGGTTAAATAAAGACAACCTTTATTGAAAGCTATCCTAGTTGTAGCTATGGAGAGCAGCCTTCAGGATAAGTCTTGAAGGAATGTAAAGCAGCTTGTTTTACCAGTCTATAATCTCTTGAGTGACCAAATGAAAGAGGACCACACCTGGTATATATTTAAAATATATGTATTTAGTCTTAAACACACCCCTCTAGTCTCTTTATGAGGCTAGAGTTTGAAGTACATAAGTTACAAGTCAGTTATCAACAGTAATAGCACAAATACACGTTTGAGCCCTAGGGGCGTACCAAACCATATACCAATAAAGTGGTATAAGAACCACGACTGAGCTAGACACAAGGCCTAGAGCCTGTAGAAGTGCTTGGCCCTCAAGGAACCACCAAAGGTAGTGACACAGGGGACCCACGGGGGACACGTGCAGTGTGAGAACACAGCCGCGAGCCGCCGTTGACTTCTATGGGGAATGTCGCGGTTGGAGTTTTAAAGAAAAGGGACACTTAGAGGAGGACTTGGAGCAAACCCCTTTAGAACTAGGTTGTTCTAGAGTCTATACCCACGGGAGCACCGGAGTACTCGAGTTACCTCACCCAGGGAAGCCGGGTGCATAGGTGTCTTTCGGGGTCGGGTTTCGTCGTCGTTTTCAATGGCGATCTGTTGCAAAGTGCTGCTGGCGACCAAGTCAAAAGTGTTCGGGTGGATCCAAAGGTGGATCAAAGATCTGAAGAACCTGAAAGCAGAGGGGACAGAGTCTGGGTCACTAGCCAGTGAACAGGAAGGCGATGAGCAGATGCCCACCGATGTCGGGTGCTTCAGGTAGGTTGACAGTCGTCTTGACTCTTCAGCCACGAGGTCCAGGAGGCGTCGACGACAACCAGGAGCTGGATTCGAGCTGTCCCACAACGTCTGTCGATTGCAGGGGTGTCGGCGACCGGATTGGACCCAACAAGCCTTGGCAACGGCAAGTCTCGTGGAAATAAAAAAGGACGTTGATGCAGATCAGCAAGGTCTGGGGGACTCACCCAGCAAGGATAAGTCAGGGCACGTCTGGAGCAACCAGGGAAGCCCAATTAAAAGAAGAGTTGCCTTCGGGAGGGCCCACTAGCCAACGGACTAGCGACCGCGAAGGAGCCTCAAGTGGACGCACTTGGAGCTGGCTCACAGGACACTCGTGGAGTGGAGGCCAGTGATCTTCGGTGCAGTCGGTGCTGGAGGCGGGGGCTACTTGGAGCCCAAAGCACAACTTCGTGAGAGCCCAGGAAGAGGATGCACTTGTAAAAGTTCTCGGTGTCCAGGGGTCATGGTTCCACGTTACCCACGACAGCTACGGGCCTCAGCTTTGCTGAGGACTCAGGGCAGCCTTGGGGAAGTCTGGAAATCTACCTCTGGTGATGCAAAGACTTCAGAGTCTGGCGGGAGCTTCAGCGATGCAGACCAGACAATTGCTTCTTTGGTGCCTGCCAAGCAGGGGAGTCACTCCTTGACCCCAAGGGAGATTCTTCAGTCCTCTAATCTTAAAGTAGAGCGTCGAAGGTCCAGGATTCTGTATCAGAGTTTCGTCCAGGTAAATCTAAAGTCCTAAGGACTGGGGTCCCATACTTATACCAAGTTAGGGGTTGGACATACTCTGGGGACCCACCTATGGGAGGGTCAGGGAAGAGGGGTGGTTACACCCATTCCCTTTGTCCAGTTTTGCGCTCAGAGCAGGGGCAGGTAGCCCCTGCAACCGGTTTGAACTGGCATATGCACAGGGACACCAAGTGTGCCCCCAGTGCAGGACTTCTGAGCACCAGAGAGTGCTCCCGCCCAGCCCCAATACACATTATCCTGTCTGGGGAGGTGGTTACACCTCCCTGCGACAGGAAACCTATTGTCCAGGCCTCCCCTGCCAGAGTTTCAGTCAGCAGCAGGAGGCCAGACCCGTGTCTGTGGCAGCGGCATCCATTTTGTGATGACAGGGCTCTGGAAATAAGTTACCGGGCAGCCCGGTGTGTACATGTCTCTCCCTCTAGAAGGGTGGAATGCTACCCTCGCCGCCAGGACTGGCGGGGGGTAGTATTCCAAGATGTTTGACACCAAACACAACATGTTTTGGTGCAGCCAGTCCAAAGTTAGCATTGTACCGCGAGGATATAATGCGCTTAAGAGTATATGGTCAGGCTGTACCACAAACAGCATCAGAGGAGGGACTCCGAACGCTGTAGAGGGGCTCTGCTCATGCAGGGGCACCCTCTCACATAAGAACCAAGCACTCTGCCTTCAGGATTGGTAAGGCCTGCCATAGGAGTGACTTATAGGTTTATATGTGTGTGCAATGGTAGTGATATAGGTAGCCTATACCACTGTAAGGGGTGCATGCACCACCTTACCCACGCTGCAGTAGCAGACCTGTGGTGTAATTTTGGATGGCCTTCCAGGGGTGACATAATACATGCTGCAGCCCCTGGTAGGCCTCTGAGGTACCTATGCCCTGGGTACATAGTATACCATATACTAGATACTTATAAGGGCACTCCAGGTTCCAATCAGAGATGTGCCTAAGGCACATGGAAACCATTTTAGAGAGGAAGCAGCTAGGCTGGGGTTCTGATTAGCAGGGCCCCAGCCAGACTAAAGTCGAAAAACAGTGAAGCATCAGCAAAAAGTGGGGCTACCCATGTGAAGCAGATCCTACTCTCCTACACCCAGGCACTAACACATGCAGTGCTACAATCACATGTGCACTATCCATGCAGTCCTCTAACTACCTACACACTACTGATTCACTCCTCCAATTACCAAGGTAATACCCATGCAGTCCAGTAATCACACTGTCACTCCCTGTGCATTCCTCCAATCACCAAGACAGTTTCATGTCCTTATGTAATTATTCCGGCAAAACCCAAGCACTTATAAATTCACCATGCACTCTCCTTGCAGTACTCTAATCATCCAGTCAGTACCCATGTACTCATGCAATGACTCAGGCACTAACTCATGCACTTCTACAATCCCTTGAGCACTACATATACAGTTCAGTAATCTCCCTGTTACTGCCTAAGCACTCCTTTAATCACCTAGTCAGTCCCATGTCCTTATCCAATTATTCCGGCAAAACCTAAGCACTTATAAATTCACCATGCACTCTCCTTGCAGTACTCTAATCATCCAGTCACTACCCATGTACTTATGCAATGACCCAGGTACTAATACATGCACTATTAAAATCCTCTATCCACTCCCGATGCAGTCTTGTAAACACCTAAACACTACTCATTCACTCCTACAATTATCCAGGTAGTACATGTGTACTGCAGCAAATGCATTGTGATTTCAAAACAAAGTGTTTAAATGTTTTTTATGTAGAACGTGTTTGTTTAGTAATAGAATGGTATATTTAATAGATTTATATTACTAATATTACATTTTTTTTTTTTACAGATATTCTTGATCATCATTAAGAAAGACTTACCATGACTAAAAAACAGTAAAGAGGAAACAAGAAAGGAAAGACTATTATTTGAAGAAAAGACAACAGCAAGAATTAGATGAAGTACAACATGGGGGAAAAAGAAAAGTCTTGCGGTAAGAGAACAAAAGAATTTATTAAAAGACTTTCAAAGACAATAAAAAGTTTGCACAATGTAGAAAGTAGAAAGAATACCTCAACAACAAAGAAGAATGAAAAGAAAAAAGGAGAAATTAATGGGAAATCACGTTTTCAAAAACAATCTATGGTAAAAGAAGAAAGAATCAATTTGATGAAATAAGGAAACGAATGTTTCACAATAGAGTAGTACTTAATTTATTAAAAGATGCCAAGAAATATAAAAAAGATCAGCATTTTATAAAAAGAAGAAACAGATTGAAACTATTGTTGAAAAGGCTTTTGAATTAAAAAGGAAATTATTCATTTTAGTTTTAAACAGAATTCGATCATTAGATACGCCAATACATTTTATGAAGGCCAAAAGTAAAAAGAAGAGACTAATTAACAGAACTAACTTTTGTGATTTTTTGGGGTGAATGGAAGCACAGTTCAAGTTCAGAGCCTTTTTTTAATGAAGCGAGCTATTTTCAAACCAATACATTAGTGTACGCAGTTGATACCAGTGGTCGTGCTTATGAAGTGAAGAACGGTTGTCCAATTGAAAAAGAAAAGATGGTTCCTAGAAATGTAGAAGAAGTGATAGCTGATGAAGTTCTAGGGAGACGTACTAAATTACTTAGGATTGTAGTAGTATTTGTAGTATACAACAGGAGTCTATTGATATTTTACGAAATTTCTTACGACAGTATAGTAAAAAAGTGTTAAACAAAAGATTAAGATGCTGCAAGGACTAGATCCTTGCAAAGTGAGAAAAAATACTGGTTTGCAAGGTCATTCTCTGGCTTGTCTTTCTAGAAAAGTGTGTCAAAGTGTTTTTCATCATTTCAGAATGTTAGCAGTACATCACTCTCAAATGTGGAAGTTAGTCAGAAGATTGTATTACGCAAAAAGTCCAGCCATAATTTTAAGTGACTTAAACAGTGCTCTTTTGCATTGGTCAGTATTGGATGTAAAAAAAGTTTGTGATGAAATAGAGTTTCGTTACTTTGGTCCTGAAGAAGAGTGTAGACAAAGTGAGACATTGATAGAACTAGGTGTTGAAGAAGATGTGGAACATAGTAGTAGTGAGAAGTTTGAAGAAGAAATTACGAAGTTTAAGGTAATTTGTTGTGAAAGACCAAATGTTTGTATTTGTTGTCGACGAACTCACTATAAAAATCAGACTAGGAATGTTGATCTGTATTTAAAATGTGAAAAAGAAAACAATGATAAGTGGAAGGAATTTACAACTTATTTGTTGGTAGAAGATTGCTTTGATTTGGGTACTGATCAACGTATTTGTAAATATTGTTATAACAAATTAGAGGACAACAAAATGCCAGCTAGAGCTGTACATAATAACCTAGAGTTGGTAGCTATTCCTCCAGAACTGGTAGATTTAAACATGTATGAGTCTATTCTGATTCAATCTGTGCACCCGTTTCAGGCTATTGTTTGTATGGAGCCTAAAACAGGTAAGTTGCCTCCACAGATTTACAGAGAGGATTAAAAGGAAGAGTTGTATATTTACCTTTAGATTTAAAGAAAAATATTGAAACTATTGGTGTAGAGAAAAAGGAAACTGAACCGGTAGTTATTCTAGTTAATGGTGTTCCTACTAAGAGTCGGAAAATATGGCAAAAATTTGTAGATGTCAGCAAAGTGCAAAAGGCAACGTTATATCTCATAAAAACAATGATTACTACAAAAATGTGTATGTGGAAGAAGAAGAAATAGTTTTAGGAGATGATAGCGAAATGTCAACTGGCCAAATTGAAAAAGTGGACATGTCCAAAAGTGAAGAAATTTATGAACATTATAGTGTACATCCTTTACATTCCAAAGAAGTGATGGGAAATACTATTGAATTATTCCAAATGAAGAAAGCAAAGAGGACTCCTATGAGTGTTTGGGAAAAAAGTTTGGAAGCTCGTTGTTTTCCACAGCTCTTCCCTACTGGAAAAGGTGGACGATATGACGAACGACCAGTACAGATTCCCGCATCAGAATATCGGACAACAAGATTGTACTCAGAAGATCCAAGATTTAGACAATGTATCCCATATATATTTCATCTTTTGTTTGAAAGTGACTTGTCTGGACTTTCATATGCAGTCAACCACATATTAAAAACAGGAGTTCATCTTCAAAATGTTTTTGCAAAGTAATTCATGGACAAAGTACATGGCAGAGATGATCATTTATAATCTCAATTGATTAATTTGATGGCGTGTCAGCATGGTACTAATGAGTATTGGTATCGTCGTCATGGAGAACTTAAATGCATGTTAAGGAACTTAGGAACTCCTACTTGGTTTGTTACGCTAAGCTGTGCTGAATACGCATGGGACGATTTACTTGAATTTGTTCGAGAAGCAAATTCAAATATTAAAAACATTGAACTCAAGACACCTGGAGAACTGTGTTCCTTGGATCCTGTAAATGTGTGCAGATATTTTAATCATAGGTTTCAAGCTATGATGTCTTTTATCTGCAATAAAAACAATCCTCCTCTTGGAGAAGTTATTGATTTCTTTTGGAGAAAGGAGTATCAAGCTAGAGGTGCACCTCATATACATATGCTTTTATGGATCAAGGATGCACCCAAATTTGGAACTGATTGGATGAGACTGTTTTATCTTTTATTGAAGACTATGTTACATGTGCTATACCAAAAACAAGAGAAGAAAACACCTTAAGGCAACAAGTGTTACTGTTTCAAACTCATCGATGTGGCAAATACTGTCGACGGAAATACAAGTCGAAGGAAAAGTTTTATACCAAATGTCGTTTTGGATTTCCACGTCCAGTAATATCCAAAGGAAGAGTGAACAGTTTCATGTCAGCAGTGAGACATACCATCACTAGAAAATCTCCCAAAAATACTTACAATTTAAAAAGAAGTGAACAATCAAAGTATATTAATGATTATAATCCAGTTATTTTGTCGATGTGGAATGCTAATATGGATATCCAGTATGTTGCGGATAATTCCATTGCTGTTGCTCGGTATGTAACATCATACATAACAAAATCTGAAAAGACGGAGTTGAAAGAAATGTGGGAAGAAATTTTGCACGAGAAGACTCTTAGTAAGAAATTGTACAGCTTTAGTTTGAAGATGCTGTCCCATCGAGAGATTGGATCCTACGAATGTTCGGATCGGTTGTCCTCTGCAAGTTTATATTCAAAGTCAAGAGGAATAATTTGGGTTAGTTTAGGTCTTGCTGCAACACGAAATCGAGTACTTAAATCTATACAAGAAATTGAATATTTAGCATTAAATGAACCGAAAGCACAGATATTGTTAAAACAAACATGTTGGATACGTACTATCCAAATAGAAGTCCTCATCTTGAAAACATATGTCTCTATGAAGTGCTGCAATATTACAGTTTTAAGAGAAATATTACAGAGAACATAAAGGAAAAAAATATGCAGTGATTGGTTCAGAAGGATGTTTGGTGAAACATAGTAAAGGAAATCTGATTAATCCTAGGAAACTGACTTGCGATACTCCTGATAAAAGAGAATTTTACTATTTAGCACTTCTGCAACTCTTCAAGCCTTGGTGTAAGGAACTGGAATTACTTGGAGATTTTCAGTGCTATGAAGATTCTTTTAATGCATGTAAAGATAGCATTGAATGCACAGTTTTTCCAAATTATCTCAAAATGTTGAATAAAGAAATTGATCAAGAAGCTACTATTGCAGCTGAGATTGCTAGAGACAGTTCTCAAGACAGTCAAAGTTCTGCTCCACTGAGTCAAGATCCACTAGGACAACCAATTCTTGAAAATGAAGCAGCAATCGCCATGAGTGAAGTGGAAACAGCAATGCATCAAGCTCAACATGATATTATGGACTTAGGAAACTTGGAAGAACAACTAAATATTGAACAGAAAGAAATATATCAGCAAGTGAGACAACAGATCGACCATGGTTTTCTTCATGAAAAAAAAGAATGCACATCATTTCAACCTATCCGAATGTATGTCAGTGGTCAAGCTGGTACAGGAAAAAGTTTCTTAATTAAAGTTTTGAACAGTTATCTACAGAAAACCACTGAATCACATTTATCTTGTGTTGTAACCGCTCCAACTGGGTTAGCAGCACACAACATTAAAGGAATTACATTACATCGCTTACTAATGCTACCTGTTGAACATGAAAACAAATTGGAATATCACAAGCTATCTGGAGAAGCTTGTTATGAAGTTTCAAGAGTACTAAAGAAAATGAAACTTCTGATTATTGATGAGGTGAGCATGATCTCAAACGTAATGCTTGCCTTTGTGCATTTAAGAATGCAGCAAATTTTAAAAACAGAATACGATGTCTTATTTGGAGGAAAACATGTGATAGTTTTTGGCGATCTACTGCAACTTACTCCTGTAAAAAGGCAACCAGTATTTAAAACACTTGTGCATGTAGACACCTGAAAGTCTTTGGGAAGTATTGGAAATGTGAACATTTGGGCATATTTTGAATACAAAGAACTAATTAAAAATATGCGACAGGCAAGTGATGAAGACTATGGAAGTATTCTTCAAGATATAAGAATTGGTGTATTGACAGAACATGGTAAAGAAGCTTTGCAAAGTCGGCTACTTACAAACTTGTTTCCAAATGAAAATGTTGCTCCAGAAATAATATACAAAAAAATCGGAGAAAATAAATCTATAATCTGCCTAATGCCAACACTGCGAGAGTGTTCTACATTCAATGAAGAACTTTTAAAGCTGGAAAAACAACAAATAATAAAAATGGAAGGCATTGATAAAATAGAGCACAAAGGTATTACTATTATTTTGACAGAAAAATTAAAAACAAAATTGGATTCATTGGAAAAATCTATATCTAAGACTGCTGGTTTAGAAAAGAATTTATATATATATGAAAACTGTCGGGTAATTTTACGGCGTAATTTGGATGTGGAAAAAGGTTTAGTAAATGGAGCAATGGGAAAAGTTGTTGATTTTGTTAATTATCAAAATAGAGATTGAATTGAATTTTTAAAGATTAAATTTGATCAGATTGAAGAAGTAAAACAGATTGGACGTTGTTCTGTTAGTTTTTTGCTTGTTAAAGATTTGTATGTTCGTAGAAAACAGTTTCCTCTTTCTTTAGCATATGCGGTGACCATTCATAAATCTCAAGTTTTAAGTGTAGACAGCGCTTTGGTAAACATTGGAAATACCGTGTTTAAAGAGCGAATGGCGTATGTTGCATTGTCCCGAGTCAGAACTTTATCTGGATTGTATTTGATTGATTTTGATGAGAGAAAGATTAGTGCAGATGCAAATTGTGTAAGAGAGTATAATTGGTTAAGAAGACTGTATGCTCCCAATGTAGGTGAATATCCTGTATATGAAAAGCGTGTAGTAGGTCGAAAACGAAGATATGAGAATCTCTGTAGTGAAGTTGGAAAGAAGAAAAAAAATCAAGACAATGTTGAGATTCCAAAGAAAAAGAAAAAGGACACTGTTGAAGAGATTGTAGGATATCAGTTAGAAAATAGTTCAGGTATCAACTGCTTTGCTAATGTAGTGGTGAATGTCATATTATTTCTAGAAAATCTCCAACAGCAAATTACGGAGAATCGAGAAAAAGGTTTTGTTCCTTGTTGCATTCAATTTTTGAAAAATTGAGAACTGATAAAACTAAAATCCAAAGTGTTTCTGGTATTCGGAATCTTCTGGATATGTGTTCTGGTTCGTCACAATTTACACAGAATGTACAGCAAGATGCTCAGGAATTTCTTATGTTTATGCTTGCAGTATTGGAAGATGAAGGAATACAAATTGAAAATCTGTTTGGACTTCGTTATAGATGGGAACATGAATGTGAAAATTTTACATTTACTTCTACCACTAACATAGACACTGAAAGATTAATATATTTGGCAATACCAGATTGTAAAACAGTGTCTTTTAACAAATTAGTTAAATCAGCTAATCAAAATATGGAGTGTAGTCACTGCAAATCAGAAATGTTATCAACATTATTTATAGAAAGATTTGGACAATATATTATTTTAATGATACAACGTTGTAGAGCAGATGGAAGAAAATTGGAAACTTTAATTAAAAATTTTGTAGCAAGTCAACTATCAATATCAGGAAGAACTTTCGTAGCAGTAGCAATTATTTTCCACGATGGACCTTCTACAACATCTGGACACTACACTGTCTATTTAAAGTGCAATAAAGGATGGACACATTGTAATGAACCCTATTTGGTTTTCAAATATCGGTTGCCTAATGAATTACCAAATTCATACCTAATATTTTTAATGCCAAAGTTCTGAGAACATTATTCAGCCTATTGGGAAGATGTTAATATGAATTAATGACATTATTTTGGATAATTTCAATACAAAGGATTTCAGGAATATCATTTGGCCTAGTGGGAAGATATCGATATGAATTAACAAGTGTATTTTGGATATTCTCACTGCAAATGTTTTAAAGAACATCATTTAGACTATAGGGAAGATATGAAGAATTGCTGATTCAATTATTGTTTCTGTTCTTCGATATTGTATTTAGAAAATTGTCTTAGAAAGAACCATTTCATATATTTGATATTTGTATTATATGTAATGTTATTGAGGATGTTTATTTTAGGAAATGTGAACACATAGTTGACTTTGTTGTAAATATTTTGGACACAGATTTGTTTTTTTTAACAATCTTATTGATTGTATTTTTTTGCCCGCTGTTACATGATGAGCAATATTGAAATCACTATCTATGGTGAAATTCAATAGATTCTGAGAACAGCAAAAAAGGCAAATGCAGTCCAGCAATCATCCTGTCACTCCCGATGCACTCCTCGAGTCACCCAGCCAGTACCATGTACTAATCCAATCCCTCTGCCAATACCCAAGCACTTATAAATTCACTCAGGCGCTGCTGCGGAGCCTTCTGTGTTGGGGCTGTCGCTAGGGGCACTTGAGACATCAACGGAGGGACCGTAGTCCCAGGGAGAACTGCTTTCTACCGCTGCCCGAGCCCTTGCAAGCCCGCATTCACCCTGGTGGGACCACAAGTCCCAGAGTGCACCTGCCATCTTCTCCCGCCGCCGCTAACGAGGGGGAGGCGCCAGCATCCTGCTTAAAGTGCTGCCTCACTCCCCGTGGCGCGGGACGCTGCTGCAGAGCCTTCTGTGTTGGGGCTGTCACTAGGGGAACTTGAGACATCAACGGAGGGACCGTAGTCCCAGGGAGAACTGCTTTCTGCCGCTGCCCGAGCCCTCGCAAGCCCGCACTCACCCTGGTGGGACCACAAGTCCCAGGGTGCACCTGCCATCTTCTCCCGCCGCCGCTAACAAGGGGGAGGTGCCAGCATCGCGCTTAAAGCGGTGCCTCACCCCCCGCGGTGCGAGACGCTGCTGCGGAGCCTTCTGTGTTGGGGCTGTCACTAGGGGCACTTGAGACATCAACGGAGGGACCGTAGTCCCAGGGAGAACTGCTTTCTGCCGTTGCCCGAGCCCTCGCAAGCCCGCACTCACCCTGGTGGGACCACACGTCCCAGGGTGCACCTGCCATCTTCTCCCGCCGCCGCTAACGAGGGGGAGGCGCCAGCATCGCGCGTAAAGCGCTGCCTCACCCCCGTGGCACGGGACGCGCGCAGGCGGCGCCCGGGCGAAGCCTGGGCCAAGGGCGGGCCCGTCCTTGCCCGTCATTGACAGGAAGAGACAGGACAGGGCCACCCCCCTTGAGTACAGTGGACAGCTTACGGCCTGAACTGTTTACAGCCATCACATTGTCAGGTTTGACTATCTGTGCTGTTTACTGTGGAAATCCTTGATTGTTTTCAAACTACGCGCTCGCAGTCCTTGCCTATCTAGAGACTAAAAGATTTATATTGACTGTTATTAGTTAGTCCTTAACATAGTGGGAAGTTGACCGGCTGTTTCTTCCAATTGTTAAATGTTCTGAGTATGGGGAAAAGGAAATTAATGGAGGGGAATAAAGGAGGGGGGCAGGGGTACTGCCGGCAGGGATAACAGGGGAAAAAAGGTTAGAAAGATCCAAAAACAAACACTGAAACTGACCCATCCAGGAAGTAATTGCGTCCTGGATAGAATAGATACATTCATTAGCGAGTGCGAGGGTATCCTAAAGGATGACACATCCGTTCAGGCTTTAACCACTGAACTATCTCAAGGCTCCATATGTACAACTAATCACAGCCCTGGTCGACAGCTAACTATCCCTGCAATGTTCCACAAACCGACTGGAGGTGGAAGCCCAGTAACCAAAAAGAGCGAGACTATTGATACAGGGGAGGGAAGACAGGCTCCCGATAAGAATGTAAGCGATAATTTCCAGCTATTGGGAGTTGCAGTTGCCTGTGCCAACAGGTTCTCCCCCCTGGCTGATCCTCTGGTTGGAGATGGTTCGGACACCCTGTTGTGTATTTCCCCTCCTCCGTCTGGTTGTCCCTCTCCCGAGCCTGTTCCATGCCCTAGTACCAACCTATCCTTAGATCCCCAGGGAACACATTCGCTTATCAATGAATTGAGGTCGGAAATATCATCCATGCGTCTAATGATCGTAGATTTAACATCTATGGTTAAACTGCTAGTACAAAGGGCACCTACCTATACAGAAGTCACAAAAAACAATTTAAGTCAGGTTGACCAGCTTAGAAAGGTAAATTATAATAAATATAAGTCTGGCTCTGAAACTAATGGCTTAGCTAGTAAGGTTTCCTCCCAGTCTCGTTGCTACTCTACGTAAGGAACAGAAACAAATCCTATGGTTAGGCCAGGTCGCCTGAACATGACCAGTCCAAAATCAGTTCCGGCACAAACAGTTAATAGACGACCCTCTCTATTAAGAACAGGAAATTCCCCACACAACACTCAAGAGCGTAGATTTACAGTGCCCAGTTCCAACTCGCCACAGGCCTCTACAATCTTTATGGTAAACGTACCCAAATATACTAACAACAATGTCACAGAAAGTGCAGATTCCCTTACAAACAAAGCAATACACTGGATCCGTCATGTGAGGGGGTGCCGTTTGGTTATCCGTGAAGATATTATTAGTGCAAGAAGACTCACCTCACAAACTGACCCATTAGATTGCATTGAGCTAAAGCTCAAAGGACAAGATCTTGCAGAAAATATGCTAGAATTGGAATTCCGTACATCGTCCCCAGATTACTCTTCAATCCAATTTAGACGTTTCCCACTCACTGATAGCTATGGATGCTTCCCTGGGCAACAACATCCCCTTCAAGCAGGGTCCTCCACCTTGGAAGCTAATGATTGACTTCTGAACATGACCTATGAAGAACAGGAAACCCAGGAAGTTCTTTTAGTAAATAGAGAATCCCCGTCCTGTACTCCTTGTAATTACATGCCATCATGCCCCATTAGTGATATACCACCACATAACACACTGGTAACGCTATCCCCGCTGCTGGAGCAGGGCATCCTTGGAGAGGGTCCACTGACTTGCCCCAGTGACAAGGGCCCAGCCTGCGGTCTCTCTGCAGGACTGTCTGTGCTTTCTTGGAACATAGCCGGGTTAAGTTCTAAGATTACATCCCCCGATTGGCATATCTTTATGGATCAATATGACATTTGCCTCCTACAGGAAACCTGGATGGTGGATCCCTGCTTCCAAGCAGGCTATCTAAATTATGATATACCAGCTATTAGGGGGGGAAAAGGGCGCGCCTCGGGTGGTTTAATAATCTGGGTTCGCCAAGAAATTGGTTTTGTCGTGCAGACACTAGAGTCCAATAACAAGGACATCTTAGCAATCAGGGTGAAGTGGGGCCAAAGAGATACTATTGACATCCATAACGTCTATGCAAGAGGGACAAATGGTAAAAAATCGGAAGTTTTAGCGGCTCTCGATGGTTTACTAGACCAGCACTATGGGGGCAGAAATGTATTAATTGCAGGTGATTTTAATGTGACCTTCGAGCCCCTTACAAATGAGAAACATAACCTCACTGAAGATGAAGATGACCAGTGGGGAATCCCTAAACTAGATCTACCTCCCATAAAAAAGTGGACGGATATGACGATTCAATTATATTCTATCTGCCTGGAGAAAGGCCTAAGGGCAGCAAATGGCAGATCCCTATCTGATAGACACGGGGCTTGTACATTCAATAATGGCCTAAGTACTAGCCGCATCGATTATCTATTGATCAATTTCCAACTATGGAATGTGCTAAGGGATATGATGGTCACAGAGAGGCTTGAGAGTGACCACAACCCCCTGTGTGCAGTTTTTAATCTATCAACAAAGGAAGTAATCAAACCCATATACAGAGAAATTGTCACTCAGGATTTGTCCTCTATAAATGATATGAGGCGGTTAAAATGGGCGAATTTACTTGATAACTCTGAAGCCCTCAAAAAAATGTCCTTGTATACTAATAGTGCTATATCCACACTAGAAGTTCTCCTCTCTAACTCCGCAACCCCTGAGTCTATAATAGAATTCCATGAAGAATTCTTTATCCATCTACGTACCCATTTTTTTAAGCATTCTAAGACCAGAAGTATCAACACTAGAAATATTTCAAAATGGTTTAATGCTGAATGCAAGGAGGCACGAAAGTCTCTAGGGAGCGCAATAAGAGAAGGGATCCTGTCAAAGTACGTACGGCTAGGGCAAATCTATAAGAAAGTGCAGCATATAGCCAAGAAAACTTGGGATGAGAACAGATGGTTGGACCTCAAACGTGCCTGTGAAAGTAAAAATTTCAAAGAGTTTTGGGACGTTGTAAAATGGGGCAGAGGTGGTCGACCGACAGAACCAATAAACCATGTAAGCCAGGACCAATGGGTTAACTACTTCAAACCCCAATATGCCTGTAACCCAGAGGATAGCGAAAAGGCTGAGCTTTTATATTCCTATTTTCGCGGCCCGGCTTTTAACGAGGCCAATGTTAGCCTTGCACTGAGAACCCTATCGGGAGGCAAAGCACCGGGGCCCGACGGAATCCCACATGACATATATCTTTTTGATCAAGCCAAGTGGAGTAAATACATTATGATTTTAGCTAATGAAATTGCAAAGGGTGCACCGATCCCGGCCTCGTGGAAAGGTGCCGAGGTAATCCCTGTTTTTAAAAAAGTGGATAGATGTCAGCCTGAAAACTATAGACCAATCAGTTTAATTGATTCCTTCCAAAAAATCATGGGCCGTCTTGTACTGAACAAGGTGCAAGATTAGGTGGATGAGCAGGGTATACTATCACCTTTCCAGGCGGGGTTTCGGGCACGTACAAGTACCGTTGACCAGATATTTCACTTGACAATGTTGTACTGGAAGACGGTGGTGATAGACAAGGGCAGCTTATATGCTGCCTTTGTGGATCTTAAGTCAGCTTTTGACCTCGTCTCCCGTGCCAAATTGTGGGCTGTATTACAAGAACTAGGCATACTCCATGAATTATTATCACTCATAGTTAGACTTCATGAGGGAAATTACGCAAGAATCAGATGGGGCACACAAGGACAGACTACCAACACCTTCCCCGTAGAAAGAGGAGTGCGATAAGGTTGCGTAATGGCACCTACACTTTTCTCCCTGTTCATTAACGGGATCGCAAAATTTATGGAAGCTACCCCCACTGATGCTCCTGTTCTAGCTGGTGTGAGAGTACCTATTTTAATGTTCGTGGATGACACGTTGATTATTGCTAAAACACCAAGCGATTTGCAACGAGCCCTGCTGCTCTTTGAAGAGTTTTGCCATCTGCCGGGCCTGGTAATCAACGTGTCAAAAACGAAATGTATGACCTTTAATCCACATAGACCATTTAGAGGAGGAGTGGTATTGAATAACCGACCTCTTGAACAGGTAAAAGACTTTACATACCTAGAGGTCACAATGCAGGGAGATATGAAGTGGAACAAGCAACTAGAAATGGCTACACTGAAGCATCGCCAACTGGCCGGAATCCTGCAAACTGAGTTTAATACTTCACTAACTAAACCAATTAGTCCAGTTTTGCAAATATATAACACAAAAGTTGTTAGTTCCGTGTTATATGGGGCAGAGTTGTGGGGTTTTAATAATCTTTCCAAACTAACACTAGCGGAAAACACGTTCCTGCGGAACATTACTAAACTCCCACAAAGCACACCAATATGTCCGCTGCTCCATGACCTGGGTAGGAAGTCACTGGCTGACATAGCCAGGTTGCGACCCCTCCTACATTGGCGGAGAATCTGGTCAACACCGGAATTAAGAGCTTATGCTGTTGGCCTGAAGGACTTAATTAGAGTAGATCGTTATAAAAAAGTCACATGGTTGTAGGAAATCAGAATTAAGCTAACCAATATTGGCATGGTTACACTGTGGGAAAATCCAGAAAGTACCCCGTTTCCAGCTAAAGCTTTGCTAAAGGAAAGATACTAGAGCTGGGTGACGGATAACATTGTCAGAAATAGTGATTCTTTAACACTAACAGGATACTTTCTGAATGTGAAGCCTTTACAAAGGCAGGAACCATACTGGGACATAATAACAAAACCACATGATAGGAAGTTATACTTCCAATTCAGAGTTGGTACCCTGCCAGTAAGGTCATTTTCCGTAAACTGGGATGTGCAAGCCAGTGTCCCCTGTCCAGTATGCCTCGCTCATCCAGAGTCTCTGGCCCATTTACTGTTTGCTTGCCCAGCTTATACGGCTCCGCGCCGTATGTGGCTGATTCCGATTTGTAGATCACTGGGAACTAGAAGCAATGATGTGGCGCTTAGACTACTCCGCGCAGAAACAACGACATCTATTGTCATCGCTTTGGCAAAGTTTTTAGGCTGGGCACGGTCTATTAGATCTCAAATAATTTCAGTTGGGTAGCGGATGTGTTATGTGTAGATGTGCTGATTCCCAAATGCCTCTAGATCCTTGATTGACATTTTGATTTTCATAGTCCATCTGTTTTGGATAACAGTAGCTTATAGGAATATCGTGGCATGGCAAAGGCTGATATTAATGAATTTCTTTGTACATTGTATAATAAGTGTCAAAAAGCCTTAATATATTTAACTATTACCAAGTAGTGTTCAAGTGTTAAATGCCCACTGTTTTTTTCTAAATGTTTTAACTGATTTTATATCCTTTTAGTGTAACCTATTTTAATGTGCCATTAATTAACGGTCATGTGTCTTCTTAAGTTTTGTACATCTGCTTTGATGACTAATATTGTCAAATAAAGCTAATATGACTGACTGACACTCAGGCGCTCTCCTTGCAGTACTCTAATCATCCAGTCAGTACCCATGTACTCATGTAATGACCCAGTCACTAACACATGCACTGCTGCAATCCTTTGAGGACTACCTATGCAGTCCAGTAACCTCCCTGGTACTACCTATGCACTCGTCCAATCACCCAGGCAGTCCTATGTTCTTAACCAATCACTGCGCCAAAACCAAAGCACTTATAAATTCACCATGCACTCTCTAAGCACTATTCTAATCATCCAGTCACTACTCATGTACTCATGCAATGATCCAGTCACAAACACATGCACTGTTGCAATCCCCTATGCACTACCCATGCAGTCCTTTAACCACTTACATATTTCTCATTCGCTCCTCCAATTCCCCAGGTAGTACCCACGCAGTCCAGCAATCACCCTGTCATTCCCCATGCACTCCTCCAGTCACTCAGCAACTACCATATACTAATTGAATCACTCCACCAATACCCAAGCACTTATAAATTCACCATGCACTCTCCTTGCAGTACTCTAATCATCCAGTCAGTACCCATGTACTCATGCAATTTCCCAGGCACTGACTCATGCACTTCTACAATCCTTTGCGTGCTACCTATACAGTTTAGTAATGTCCCTGTTACTACCTACGCACTCCTCCAATTACCCAGCCAGTCCCATGTCCTTATCCAATCACTCTGCCAAAACCCAAGCACTTATGAATTCACCATGCACTCTCCTTGCAGCACTCTAAGTATCCAGTCACTATCCATGTACTCATGCAATGACCCAGGCACTAACAAATGCAGTGCTACAATCACATGTGCACAATTCATGCAGTCCTCTAACCACATACACACTACTGATTCACTCCTGCAATTACCCAGGTAGTACCCATGCAGTCCAGCAATCACACTGTCACTCCCTGTGCATTCCTCCAATCACCCAGACAGTCCCATGTCCTTATCTAATTATTCCGCCAAAACCCAAGCACTTATAAATTCACTATCCTCTTTCCTTGCAGTACTCTAATCATCCAGTCACTACCCATGTACTCATGCAATGACCCAGGCACTGACTTATGCACTTCTACAATCCCTTGATCACAACATATACAGTTTAGTAATCTCCCTGTTACTACCTATGCACTCTTCCAATCACCTAGTCAGTCTCATGTCCTTATGTAATCACTGCGCCAAAACTCAAGCACTTATAAGTTCACCATACACTCACCTTGCAGTACTGTAATCATCCAGTCACTACCCATGCAATGACTCAGGCACTAACTCATGCACTTCTACAATCCCGTGAGCACTACCTATACAGTTCAGTAATCTCCCTGTTACTACCTATGCACTCCTCCAATCACTCAGCCAGAACAAAGTACTTATCCAATCACTGCGCCAAAACCCAAGCACTTATAAATTCACCATGCACTCTCCTTGCAGCTCTGTAATCATCCAGTCACTACCCATGTACTCATGCAATGGCCCAGGCACTAACTCATGCACTGCTACAACCACCTGTGCACTTCCCATGCAGACCTCAAACCACCTGCACACTACTGATTCACTCCTCCAATTACCCAGGTAGTACTCATGCAGTGCAACAATCTCTCTGTCACTTCCCATGCACTCCTCAAATCACCCATGCAGCACAATGTACTTATCCAATCACTCCGTCAATACCCAAGCACTTATTAATTCACCATGTACTCTCCTTGCAGCACTGTAATCATCCAGTCACTACCCATGTACTCATGCAATGACCCAGGCAGTAACACATGCACAGCTACAATCACATGTGCACTACCCATGCAGTCCTCTAACCACCTAAACACTGCTCATTTACACTCTTCCAATCACTCAACCACCACTTATATACTAATGCAATCACCCAGGCATTATCCATCCACTCATGCAATAACTCAAGGATTACAAATATACTTGTGCAATCAAGCGGGCAGTACTTATGCACTCATACAATCACCATGCACTTCCCATGCACTCTTTGAATCAATTATGTTCTACACATATACTCCAGCAATCATCCAGACATTAGCATGCAGTTATTTCTCTTTTAAACCAGATAAGGTAGTTCTGAAAAGAACTCTTTTTTTCTTCTTTTTAAATTTTTTTGTTTTTTTGAACTATTTTGTAATTTTTTTGGGTGTTTTTGGAAAACTGAAAAAAGCAACAGGCTAAAGTCTTAACTTTTGAAATTGTAAAGTCATTCCCAAAAAAAAAAAAAATTAGCAGCGATGGTTTCTTACTGCAGAACAAAGAGCATCCACAGACTGTTCACCACAACATAATATGGCGTTGCATTTTATGCAGTGCTGTTTTAAGTTTGCGAACTCTGAGCGTATGTCCGACCCTCGAGATGATGTAGTTGACGCTCCTGAAGTGCTGGGACTAGCTCCCTGGTTACCTTGCTGCATATTTTGTTCAGCACGTCGCATCTGCTCTCGTGCTAAATGTTTTGGATGTATTGTCTGGAGGTGCTTGTACATGCTTGATGTTCCACAAGAGTATTTTTTATCGCTTCCTCTAGACAAAACCCTTGGACAGAGACTGCAGCTGACCTTCCTTGCATTCACTTTCTTTTCACCATCTGGGATGGTAAATATTTCCAGACGATGGATTCTGGTCTCTTTTTAGGAGGTGGTTCTTCAATCTCTTCTTCATCAGAAGTATATTGTTGCTCAGAAGCCATTTACAAAAATCTCCAAGAAACACCAAGAAAATTTACAAACTAGCTGCAAAAACACAACAGGTGTCTCTCCAATGAAGCTGCAGACAGAATGATAAAAATGGGTGGGGTCCTTGAACTGCTAGAATGGAAAACCTTATGAACCAATAAATGCTTTCTTTTAAAGTCACATGGGAGTCGCGCACCCGGCGCGCAACCAGCGCACCAGCGCACCCGACGCGACTTCGCGAAAATATATTTAACAATAACATAAGTTTATTACAAGTACAAATATATCATTTTTATAAATAGATTAGATAATCTCTTGCTCTGATATACACATGAAAGTTATATACATATAGTTTTAAAACAAAAAAATTTGCGGGAGTCGCGCACCCGGCGCGACCCCATACGTATATGATGTTATGCGGAGCTCGACACCGCGCACCCGTCGCATACCAAACGCGCACATGACGTGACCCCATACGTATATGACGTTACACGGGGCCCGGCACCACGCACCCGTCGCATACCAAACACGCACATGACGCGACCCCATACGTATATGATGTTACGCGGGGCCCGGCACCGCGCACCCGTCACATACCAAACGCGCACACGACGCGACCCCATACGTATATGACGTTACGCGGGGCCGGGTACCGCACACCCGTCGCACACCAAACGCGCATCCTTCACGACTTTAGCAATATGGCGGCATAAATCCGCGCACCCACCGAGATGGCTACACGATGGGTGCGCGACTCCACTTTTTCCTCAACATTTTTGTTTTATATATATTTTAAAAGACACAAGATATTACATAATTAAATAAATAATAATTAAAGGACATGAAAGTTCCAAAATATTAATAAAAAAATCAATTTACAGAAAAAAAGATAAGTTTTATAAATATTATAATCTAAAATTACCATTTAAAAAACCTTTGAAATTCACTGAAAAAACCATAGGTTTCAGGGACGTTATAGTTAGAAATTAGCATTTAAAAAACCCTAGAAATTCACTAAAAAAACCATAGGTTACAGGGACGTTATAGTTAGTTGGACATTTCACTCGTACAAAACCATAGAAATTCGGCCGTTATAGTTAGTTCAGCTAACTATAACTCACGCACCCGCAATGCACTGCTGATGACGTCACATATTACATCATTCATGACATGTTCAGTGACATCACTGATGACATCTCAAATGACATCACTGATGACATCATCCATGTGATAATTTCATGCATCTTCTCACACCCTAATATAACTTTTGATACACCCACTGTAAATTACAGACTGCCATTGTCAAAACCATAGGCACTCCAACACCAATAACTACATACACACTCACTGATTCTTAGGTCTACACACACACATCTACTCACTCACCCGTACAGTCACTCATACTTACGGTCACTCAGTACAGGACTAACATATGCACTCATACACATATATAAACACTCACACACCGCCACTTATCCATAGAGGTACTCACACACCTAGTCAGTCATGCAAAAAATAATCACACACCCATTTACTCACCTATACAGTTATACACACACCAGCTCACTTACTCATACAAATACTAGCACATTCTTACGCTCTTATACAATAACTGATACAAGCACACACGCATCCATACAGCCACTCTCACAATCACACACTCTCACTTATAGCCTTTTAAAAACTCTAACACACATATATACTGCCTTTTACATATGTAGTTACTCACACATGTACCACTGAGATATACATTCACTCACTAACACACCGATACACACACTGACCCACCCAAGCAGTCCATCACAGATGCACTCTTCAAATCATGCACCCAGTGAATCACCCACTCACACATCTATGTACAGAGTCACACACACCTCACCCACACAAACACTCAGGCACCCATACAGATACTCAGATAACCAATCAATAACCCATATAGACACTCATGTAGCTATTCGCAAATCCATGCATCCACTTACACACCAACAGACAAACGGATACAGACATTCACACAGTTTAGTCAGTAACCCATGCATTCAGTAAGATACGTTTAATCACTCACTTGTAGAGTCAGTCATGCACCTACTCAATCATCCATTGACACACTTATACACCCAGTCATTCTTCAATACTCCTTTGCCTATATATATTAAACATATTTAAACTTTACAGAAACACACAGTCACTGCATGATGTCACTGCATGATGTCATCAGTGATGTCATTTGAGATGTCATCAGTGATGTCATCAGTGATGTCACTGACCATGTCATGAGTGATGTAATATGTGAGGTCATCAGCAGTGCATTGCGGGGGCGCGAGTTATAGTTAGCTGAACTAACTATAACGGGGGAATTTCACGGGTTTTGTACGAGTGAAATGTCCAACTAACTATAACTGTCCCTAAAACCTATGGTTTTTTCAGTGAATATATATATATATATTACCATCTAGATTCAGAAGGCACACTTAATTATATACCTAAAGAGTTGTTAATCTAGGCAGGTCAAATCTGAGATTTCCTATGCTATTAATGACCTTATGCCTGAACACTTTTACATCCAATAAACAGGACAGTTTTCAAATGAGGGTTCAGGCGATGCTATTTATGAAAAATGTGACCAAAATTGCTTCTGGGTAGTTTCAAAGTGTTGAAATGTCTTTTAAGTAATTTCATTTGACCTTTATCTAGAGAAGTGTGCCTTCTGGCCTTTTTGAATATTGATGTTGTGATGCAACAAGAGGCCTAACAAGCTTCCAAGATCCACGGTATATGTTAAACATTGTTTCAATGAGCAAGGAACCAAGGGGGCCTCTGATGCTGAAAGATAAAGGTTAAAAGTAACGTACAAGAATTTCTTCTTTTTCAAGCTGCATATTTTGCTTGATTATACTAAATCATTCACATAAATCTTTCCTGCTGAAAGGAAATAGTTAACCATTATCTTATCCCATTTAGCGAGCAGATTAGCTGTCATAAACTGAAGTACACGTATGACTGCAAGCATACAATGACACATTTAATATGCTCAAAATCCAAAGGCCTTGTGTATTAATGCTGGTTGCATTAAAATTTAATTTGTTAGATCGTTATCTGGACTGTTTGTCCTGGGGTACAGATGGAGCCCTAAGTTTCCAACTGTAAAACTGAATGTCCCATCACTCTGGAAGAGGATCTTAATTCAAGTGTGGGTGTACCTCATTTATAAAGGGCTATCGCTCCATACAAGTAGAGGAATTACCTTATATTGGCTCACACTTCTAATAGCAGAGCATGCCAGTGGCGTAGCTACGCCTTTGGCTGTCCATGGCTGTAACTCCTTTTACCGCCTGTAAGAGGGGAGGGGGGTGCTGGTGATGGCCGCAGGTAAGACGGGGGGGGCTGTGGGTGGGCCGCTGGAGCATTGCATGAATAGAGCCACAGAATTCGCATCTCCCCCGCAGTTCCTCGCTCTTTTCCAGAGAGCGATCAGTGATTCCCAGGCAGAATTTCACATTGCAAAAAAGATTACAATATTAGTATTTAAACTGGGCAATGTGCACCCCTGGCTATGAAGGGGGCCATAAATACAGGTAACGTGAAGAAAGAAGGTAAGGAAACTGGGCTATCGAAAAGATGTGCCTTATGGCCAGAGCTGCTGACTTTGGAGCTGGGGAACCAGATCCAGCCAGGGTCGAGCCTTAGCGCGGGCTCAGCATCCTGTGATTCTGGGCAAATCACTTAATCTCCCCTTGCCTAACAAAAAAATTAATGTGTCCTTGTTTAACGTAACTGGTGCTCATGTAAAGCGATCCAATACCTTTGGTCGAGTTTGAGCTATATAAATCTGCAACAACAAAAAACAGCGAAGGTAGGCAGGTTGTAAAGGGATAAAGAAGAAGGCGAACTGGGATAAAGGGAATTAACGAAAAATTCAGAAATCATTGCAGATGCAGTGAAAACAGAGGGATTGGATATTGTGAAAACAGTCAACATGGATACATAGAAACTCCGTCCAATGAGCATGTATTGAGACATGGGCAAAGGTGGACTGGTTAAGTGGAAGAGCAAGGTCACTCGAATGACTCTAAACTGAAGAAGACACAACACCTGCACTGAGATGCAAGGAGGTCTTCCAAAAAAAAGAGGATCCATGTAAGTGCACTGTAAAACAAGAATAAAACAGAAGATAAAAAGAAACACACAAGAGTTGAACCCTAAAGTTAAAGAATTGAGAACAATGGAATAGACCCAAACCCTGGAACTGAACATGATCTTACCTCCGTCAGCTGGCTACATCTGGAAAACAGGTGCACATATAAGATGACATGTCTTTTCTACCAAGCTCTTCACATGGACATTTCACATATCTGAAATGCAACAGAAGGAAGTGAAAAGTTTCAAATCAAATAAATTGTTTTTTTTTTTATCAAAGTCAATGTAAGAATATGAAGCACTGCACAGTGAATAAGTATCTTTTTATTAGGGAAAGTGGTATTAGTTGGGCAAATTTGTGTGGTTTTCTCCTGCCTTTCTAGGAAGAAAATCCCATAATGATGTAACGTAGTGGGCTATAACAAGATGGAAGCTGGGAGGTGGTCATTCCCCCCACCCCAAAACAAAAAAACTGCAATGGCAAATTTAAACTGTATCTACAAAGAAGAGTTATATGGGAAGGAGTACAAATGTGTAGTTTATGTTGTAATTGACAAACCTAAAGGCAGACATAGCAAAATGCTGCATTGTAGATCGATTTGACAAAGGGGCAGTATTTGAATTGCATTGGTAAGAAATCCTATTCACACATGGCTTTACCTTGTGAAAAAAATGTGTTGTAACTCCGCCAACGCATTATCGTTTAAAGAAAGGGATATACATGAATGTGCTAGGGTGATTCTTGAAAGGGATTGTGTCTTTATGGCAGGGAAATGTATCTACGTAACACATGATGTCTAATTAAAACAGTCATAAATCAGCAATTAAACAGTTGTTATGTCCGACAATGTAAAACATCAAATAGCACATACAGGGACTTTTTCACATGCTAGATATAACGTCCCCATCACTAAAATCATTTGGGTACCAAGACAGGGCAAGATACCCATCCTCAAAATGTCATTCTTTTGATGAATCGACCATTGAAGCAATGATAAACCATGCTCAACTCATCACAGCCAAATGCTAAAGGTAGGAGTGGCCTCAAGGCCACTCTCTTCATGTGCTGCTTCCTATTGCACCTTTTATAAACAAAAATAAGAATAACGGTAGTATGAGGTAATTCAAACTTGAACTTTCTGCATCCAGACCTAACAAGGAATTTCATTTTCAAAGTGATTTTTGGTTCTGAAGCCCTCAAAAAGAGGCATTTTGTATTCCCTTTTAGATCTGCTTGTCTTTTGAAACAATAGCTGACATAACAAAATATAAATCACGTCTGAAATCTAAAGGATAATATCAATAAATAAGCCCCCTAGTTCAGCTTGATGGACCACAATT
Organism: Calotriton arnoldi; assembly: GCA_963921515.1. Taxonomy (NCBI): domain Eukaryota; kingdom Metazoa; phylum Chordata; class Amphibia; order Caudata; family Salamandridae; genus Calotriton; species Calotriton arnoldi. The sequence continues at coordinate 144,387 of CAWUFW010018905.1, read as the reverse complement.
CTAAGGTTCCGATTACAAATTGACCCCATCAGATAAGCTAATTATTGCATTCTTTAAAAATCAGATACAAAAGTGTTTGGAATACAGCGGATACAATAATTGTCCCATGTTAGACCTGGCATCATTGGCGTGGTTTCCCCAGTCTGTTTGCCTCTGCCTCCTGTATTTTTTTTATGTGTGCCAGATCTTGTTTTTGCTCATCTAGATGCTTTGAGCACTTTGCCACTGCTGATCAGTGCAAAAGTGCAAGTGCTCCCTGTGTAAATTCTGTTTATGGATTGGTGTTTCCATGATTGGCTTATTTGATTTACTACTAAGTCCCTAGTGCATTGCACTGTGTGTGCCCAGGGCCTGTAAATCAAATGCTGCTAGTGGGTCTTCTTTTGTCATAGTAAAGTACCCCCAAGACCATCAATCTAATCTTTCCTTGGTTGAAGAAACCTATATGTTGTTTCTCCAGTCGTCAATAAAAAAATGACATGTTATTACTTAAAACGTTCTCAAATATTGTACACTCAGATATATCACGCCCAAAGGATTAATGCTAAAGCCAAGGAAATAAACAAGGAGTCCTGCTCCGCAATTGGTTATTTTTTAACACTTAAAGACGAAAGAAACACTGTACATGTAAAGTTTTTCACACATTTAAGGGTGTATACATTATGAAAACATTAATTAAGAACAAAACATATAAGCGACATGAATATTACAACTCATTTGTCATTAAACATATGAGAAGAAACATACAGAATGACATGTCTAGTGTCCATTGTCGAGTCAGTGAGGTGATGCTCAATTTGAACCCTCTTGTGTGCAGTCCAAAATGTACTGCTTGGCCCGACGTGCTTTGACCTTCATGTTGGGCCTGGAGTGTTTGAAGGAAGGTCTTCTTCAGGGCAATAAACTTTGTGGACACTGTGTGAATATTAAATCAGACAATTAATATCTGTGAGATATCCTTGTATTTCCTATAGCAGCGGTATATGGAAATAGTTTCCACATTACAATGAACTTAATAGGGAATCATACCATTAAGGCAGCTAATTCTTGCTGCTTTCCTCAAGTTGTGTGATGGATTTCTTTTTGGATGGGTCACTCTGTACCTTGTTTCAGCGTGCGGCCCTACATTGGGATGAATGTGCAAGGGTCCCTACTTGGATAAAGGTGCAAACCAAGCCAAATAAAGACCCCCATGTCTAACATTGGTGGCAGCGGTGGGATCAGTCTGGATCAATTTGGCCCCATCAGATAAGCTAATTATTTTATTTTTTTATTTTTTTATCCTCATTCGCCACCAACTTCATTTCACACTCAAGCTGTCCATACCTTTACTCGGTAGTCTGGGAAGAGTAGGCATTTGAAAATGGAAACCTCAGGGAAGACCCGCCTACAGGTATATTGACAGACTTGGATGTTACTAACACCAGATGAGGTAACTCTTCTACTAAGCTCAAAAGAGCCTGATGACAATCGTCATAATACTTCCAGAAAACTGGGAGTAACCGACTTAGTCCAAAGAGTGCCATGGCAGCATAATCATAGGAACCTTTGAAAAAAAAAGAAAAAAAGAAATAAATAATAATACCAAATTCAATAATTGATTAGTTCTGGGCCCATTTTAACAACAACAAGTCCCAAAATGCTGTCTTCTTTCTGCTGCCAGATCTGGCAAGATTCATCTTAGAAGTCTCAAGCAATGAGGTCAGCCAGTCGGAATAAATGGGAGGAGTAGATTCTGTCCATCGTTTGCATATTTGTCTCCTGGCTAACAAAATAGCATAAAAAAGCAGGGATCTGGATGAGCCAGTAACTTGATGTGTGAGGCCGAAGATTATCAGGGACAAGTCTATCTGTATTGGGCAACCCAAGATGTCCACTAAAAATTTACCAACACTTTCCCAAAAGGTAGCCAAAGCAGAGCACTCTTTAAACATATGTATATCTGAGGCTCCAACCAAACCACACTTCGCACAACTAACTGGTGGGCCTTTCAAAATTTTAGATAGCCTTTGTGGGGAGAAATAAGCCCTGTGAATAGTAAACAGATGATTTCTTTTCAGCCAAGCTGGTTTAACTATATCATGCAGGATTTTACAAGAGTTCTGCCACAGATAGTCACAATGTTGATCAGGTAACACTTCCCCCCACAGTTCATCGGCCAGTTTAAATTCACTGTCTACAGACTCCACTATGGCTTGGTACCAAAAAGAAACCTCCTTCCTCCCAAGTGGCTTAGCCACAAGCTGATGTTCTAGGATGTTGCCATTTCCTATAGATTTTTTAAGGATTTGCTGTGATTGGGCCCAACTCCTCAACTGAAAATATTTGAACCTTGAAAGACCTTCTCCAACTCTATCTCTGAGTTGTTCCCAAGAAACAAGAGTGCCTTCAAAGGCCAGGTCCCCCCAGACCATCAACCCAGCTTCTCTAAGAGGTAGTGCCAATCTATCTCTCAGACACTCCGGAGCGCCGGGAGAATCCCTAAGCGGGGCCAAGCTAGAAAAATAGTTGAGTCCAACTATACTTTTAAGTTTGGCCCATGTTCTGGCAAGACCCTGAAGAACCTTCAGCTTAACCTTTTTAAAAAATGTTGGGTCCCCAAATTTAAACAGATAGCCCTCCTCAGGTAAGTCAGCTCCCCTAAGCATGGCCAAGAACATCTCACCTGCTCCCGTACTTAATGGCATTTTCAGAAGCATACGTGAGTGTGAAAGCTGAAAAGCCCAAGCATAAAGCTGCAAATCTGGCAGAGCAAGGCCACCTTTCTCTCTCCTACGCCTCATCTTTTTCCAGGCTATTCTTGTTGTTTTATAAGCCCAAACAAAGGAATTTATGTCCCGCTGTATCTTATCTATAGCCGCATTTTCAAAATGAAGAGGGATACAATTGAAGAGAAAGGTTACCTTGGGTAATATCGTCATCTTAACCAAATTCCCCTCCCAAGAATGGTTAAGGGGAGATGGGCCCAGGACTTCATCAGCTTCTGACACTCTTTAGCCACCAAAGTTAGATTTACCTCAGCTATCTTTGTTATATCTTGGACGATTCTAATCCCCAAATATCTCACATTGGAATTGATCTGGTGCTGGGTCCTCTCCAGATTCCAGGCCATAATTTCGGTCTTTGCAGCACTGATCTCATAACCCGAGACTAGCCCGAAGTCTTGTGCCAAATCAATCACTGCTGGAAAAGCTGTCGACAGGTCGGCAGAAACAACTAAAATATCATCCGGGTACAGGGCCACCTTCCTCTCCCAATCCCCATATTTGAAAGGCTGGATACTAAGATCTTCCCTGAGCCGTTGAGCAAACGGCTCAATATATAAGTCAAAAAGGAGAGGGGAGAGTGGGCAGCCCTGCCTGGTCCCCCTGGATATCTTAAAGGATTTGGTGATGTTACTATTAACCAGAAGTCTAGCTGTTAACTCCTGATATATCAATTGGACAGTTTGGCAAAACTTTTTTCCTAAGTTAAACTTTCCCAAGACCTCCGACAAGTAGATCCAATTAACCCTGTCGAAGGCCTTGGTGGCGTCCAAAGTCATAGCAGCTAAGGGGAGTGAATATGTGGAAGCCAGGTCAATCGCCCCTATAAGATCGTAGGTAAGGTCCGCTAATTGCCTTCCCCTGACAAAGCCCTTTTGGTCAGAATGAAGAATATTACCAGCCACAAGCCCTAACCTGGCCGCCAAGATTGAAGCGAAGATCTTGTAATCCGCATTCAAGAGTGGAATGGGCCTATATGACCCACAGCTTGATGGGTTTTTTCCAGGTTTCAGGATCAAAATGACTGTGGCATCATTCCAAGATATTGGGAGTTTTAGGCCATCCTGTAGTATCTCATTGAAGAGCCTTGTCAAGGTAGGAACGATCGTATCGCTCATTAATTTGTAGAGCTCGGCTGGAAGACCATCGGGCCCTACAGCCTTCCCTCTCTTACAAAGAAATATAGCCTTCCTAACCTCTTCTTGCGTAAAGTCCTGATCTAAATAATCCTGCTGTTCAGGTTTCAGGGAGGGGAGTAAAATTTTGTCAAGCCAATGCTTGACTTTAGATCTATCTACCACGTTATCATCTTGGTAAAGATCTTGAAAGAAATTAAAGAAGGCATCTCCAATTTCTTCATCCGAAGAGAGAGTGACAGCTTCGCTTTCAATAACAATTTCTTTAATCTGATTTCGTAACCGATCTGATTTTGCTTTCCAAGCGAGAAGCTTGCCTGCCCCTTCACCATATTCAAAGTGGGCAATCTTACTTGCCTCCCATCTTCGAATACGCCTAGTATGCAGAGTACTCTCTAGCTGTTCTTTCAATTTATTAAATTTAATCAAGTATTCTTGCTGTATTTCAGGTGCAGCCTGGCTATTTAGATCTACCTCTACTGCCTTCAAGTTGGCCTCAATTGACAAAATCTCCCTTTATATTTTTTATTTCTAAAGCTCATCCTGCTTGTAATTTGACCCCTCAAAATGCCTTTAAGGAATCCCAGACGACCGATATTGTAGCTGAGTCTAAATTTGCTTTCAAAAAGTATTCGGTTTCCTGGGATAAGAAAGATATCTCTTCCTGTTCCAAGAGTAAAGATCGGTCAAAAGACCATGATCTAACTTGATGAGACTGATGCCACTCCAAGTGTATTAAAATACCGGAGTGGTCTGAAAGATGAGATGCCAAATAGGTAATGTGCTTTACTCTACCCCGTAGAGATTGACTAATCAAGATATAGTCGATTCTTGATTTATGGCGGTATTTGTTGTTACAAAATGAAACACCCAGCTGCTGACCAGATCTTTCTCTCCAAATATCAGAGAGACCAGTTTGCACCATCATATCTTGTAGGTAAACCCGAGATTTAGATAGAACAGCAGCTCTGTTGATTGGAGATTTGTCTAATATAGGATTAAGTACGATGTTGAAATCTCCAGCTAAAACTACTGGGTCTGGAAAATCTAACAGGTGAGAAAATATGGTTTAGAGAAAAGAGGGATCATCTTGATTAGGTCCATAGTAACCAACCAAGGTAAACTGGAACCCCAGGATAATAACTTTCACAATGACCCATCTGCCACATGGGTCCACGACTGGTATAGGATCCGAGCCTTAGATTGTTTTTTAAATAAAATTAAAACCCCTCTAATATTCGCGGACTGATTTGTACTGACATATGAGCCGACCCATCTTTTATTCTTAAAAAGACTGACGGTCTCCTCTTTGAGCAAATGTGTTTCCTGGAGAATAATGACCTGCGCTGAAGAATCCCTGAGATATTGCAAAATCTTATCTCTTCTAGGTCTTACACGCAGGCCATTGACATTCAAGGACAAAATCTGTATAGAGCTCATGGCGGTTCAAATCCACGACCTCGTACCCATAGAAGACAAAGAGAAGACCAGCACCAGATCCATCGAGGTTCCATATCTATTGAGACTAATGAAATTATTTTGAGGCGAATGAGGACATTTTTAATTTTTTTACCCCTATGCTCCCCACCCCGAACACAGTGCCCCAAACAACCCACCCCTGGAGAACCCTTACCCCAATTATCTGGACAGATGGAGTCCAGAAACTGCAACCCGGAGCAGCCAATCCCACCCATAATATGTGTGTGAACTAAGAAAACTAAAAAAAAAAAAAAAAGTGGAAACTCTAATAAGTAAAATTCTAAAAAACGATTTGTGGTTTTTTTCTCCTTTTTCCCTTCCCTTTTCTCCACCTCCCTTTTCTTCCTTCCTTTCCTTTATGAAATTCCCTATAGCTCTAACCCAACTATGTATAGAAGTAGAAAAAGGGGTATCTAGACTGAAAGAAAGAAATAAAGAGATCCTAAACAATTCTCACTATTGAGTGATCCCCTTACTGATCATGCCAAGCAGCTCGTCAGCCTCCTGAACTGATCTTATGTTATACATTTTGTTATTATTCATAACTTTCAGGAAGGCTGGAAACTTTAGCTGAGCTACTGCGCCGAAGTTTCTTAAAATCGTCGATCTTCCTTCCCAATTCCCACTGCTTGTCAAGTGTACTCCTGGAGAGATCAGAGCGAACTTCAAAAGAGAACTCTCTAGCCTTCAATGATTTTGTTTTCAGTGCCAGATTGAGTATCTTCTCCTTTAGAGCGAAGGTAAGAAAGTTGATTAAGATCTTCCTTGGCTTAGATCTATTTGGGTTCCTACGAAAGGGATCCCTATGGATTCTCTGCATATCACGGCTCAAGGTCTCTTCCGATTCCTCGAGCTGTAGAGACTCCTTCAGTAGAGAGATGATATAGGATCTGAGGTCGGACCCTTCGCTCCCTTCTTGGATATTCAAAAGACGTAGATTATTTCTATGGGCGTTGTTTTCCAATATCTCCATTCTATCACGGAGGTCCACTCCTTCTTTCTTTAACAACAGAATGTCCGCCTTTGCCACCCCAAGATGATCTTTCAATTCACCGACATTGTTCTCTAGAGTCTCAGTCCTAGAGTTCAGCAGGTTTACCTTCCTCTCCAATGATTCACAAAAGTTTCTGATCTCGCCCTGGTTTACAGCAGAAACTGAGAATCCCTTCTTTATATCTTCGGACAGTGTAACAAAAAGGGCCTCCAGGGATGCAGTTGAAGACCCAATCGGAACCTCCTTAGAGGAGCCGCTGTCTTGGTCCGCATCCGACCGCGTCTGGTTGTGATCGACGGGGCGAACAGTCCCTGTAGACTTTGATTCCACCCCTAAAATACTGGCGAAGTTGTCCTGCGGGGGAATCGGGTCATTAATAGGCTCCATGTTGTTTCCGGCAACAGGTTCCAATAATGGTTGTACAATTGGGGTGATTGAACTTTTCCTAAGAACTTTGCCCTGTTTTATGATATCAAGAACCTCCGGTTGTACTCTAAAGTATGAACGTAATGAAGGGGTAACCCTGACTTTAGAATCGGAGGGATTACTTTTGGACCTTCCAGGTTTAATGCTTCTGCCTTTAACCTGATAAGTTTGAAAGGCTGAGCTGCTAGTCAGAGCAGAGGACGCAGTGGGTGTAGTGGGTGCCTTAAATAAAACCTTATCTGTAACTTGTTCCACAGGAGGATGCTTATTGGATTTACTCTTTGGTTTTATTTTATTGGACCCCAAACCTACACCTGCACGCTTTTTATTTTTCTTAATGCTCTCCTTAAAAACAGTAGTAGATGGCAGCCTCACCTGAAAAACAGGACAAATCTGATCTTTTTGATGGTCCTGAAATCCAGAAGCGGAAGACTCCTGTACTTGCTGATTTTCAAGTCCCCTTTCCGATGAAGGCACTGTAACAGCCTTCTGATACCGGCTTAGAAATTACTGTGGATTTACGAGGCAGCTCCTGCTGTCCTCTCTGCTCGTCCCCCAGGAAGAGAAAGCCGCTGATACTGTCTCTGCCCCTGCTAACCCAGAGGAGCTGGCGAGCAACCGCTCTGCAGCCCCTCTGGAGCTCCAGGGCGGCCTCGGACCAGCGGGGCAAAACGGAAAACCTCGGAGCCGCCTCTCCGACACACATCCCCAACCGAGCGTCCTCGGCAGTAACAACAACGGAGCCAGAGGAGAAAGACGCGGTAAGACAGGGCACAAAGGACTTGAGAGGGAGAAAAACAAGCGGCGGGAACGGGAGCTCCGGGTGCAAGCGGCTGCCTAACGCGCAGTCGCCATGTTCTCCAAAAGATAAGCTAATTATTTCATTCTTTAAAAATCAGATACAAAAGTATTCAAAATTTAGCGAATGCAAATATTGCCCCATATTCCCAGTTTTTTAGGAATATCATGCATATTTTGCAATTTCCCACACAAATTTCGTATGTTAATGAAAATATTGTGCCTTTTTCTCTTGTTAAATTCTGCAGGTATGACTGCTGAAACTTAGTGAAGGTTGCGATCTTTATCATGCCTGATTTGGGTGTGATAAACATCACACCACTTGCAATTGTGGCCCCTACATAAATAAGTGCTTGTGGAGGTGTAAAAAATGGGGTTTCTGGTTAGCTAGGGTATGCACCTAAGCCAGGCAGAACCCACCACTCTAGTCAGGGTAAGGGAGTTACACACACAAGATGACAACTGCTCACCCCCTTAGTAGCTTGGCAGAGCTTTCAGGCTTATCCCAGAGGCAATGTGTAAAGGGTTTGTGCAACACACACACACACACCAGTGAGACACAGGCACACCACAAAATGAGGCTCCACATAAGGTTATATAAAAATATCACTTGTATTATATATAAAACACATAAGATCACAATCACATAAGTCACTTTGCCACTAGGCAATTGTCATGACAATACATAGATCATAAATCACTTTGTCAATTAGGCCTTTGTCATAACATCACAAGTAGTGCACTACAGTAAACACTTAAAAGCTGCACATGTAATTAGAAAACATGATGAAAACATCCTCTTACACCATCACTGTACATATTCTCAAGTTTAATAGTACTCCTTATTCTGGCCAGTAGAAGGTATCAAAATGTCACACTCTCAAAGGGGGACTCCCAAGCAGGAAATTAACACTATAGACACTACAATCGCGGCCTGGCAGACTATAGGTCAATTGGCAGAGAAGCTTCCATTATATGCCCCTTCACTCCCACTAGCGCATCATGCAGCATTATCTGTCACACGTGAGGCGGGGGCTATGCACACCCTGAGACTAGCAGGTATAGATAAAATGCAGGACTTGTACCCGAATGGCAGCTTTCTCATGGAAGAGGGGATGCAATATATACACAACAAGTCACCGCTATTCCTGTTCACATTCCATAGGCTCAAGAAGGCGATGCAGTCACACTATCACACTTTTCCTGAGGAGCCGCCGACATTGCAAACTTTGCAGATGCTTCTGGTCAGCCTAACACGGCATAAATTAATCACCAAGCTATATAGAGCGGCAAGGGACGAAAAGGTGGCTACTGAGGATAGGAGCCTTGCTCGATGGAATGCTGGACTTCAAACTCAAATCACACAGAAAGATTGGGATTATTGTTGCCATCTTACTAGCGTCTTCACCTTGAATGGCAATTTGCGCATCATTCACTTCAAATACCTCCATCAAGTATACTATACACCAATCAGATTACATAAATATGGCCTTCGGGAAAATAATGCATGCAAGAGATGTGGGGCTCTGGGAGCGGATTTCCTGCCCTTGGCTTGGGAATGTGGGCGGATATCTGAGTTCTGGGCGGAGGTAACACACCTGCTTCAGATTATGACTGCTGTAACCCTACAATGTAGCCCACAAGTTTGTCTTTTGTGTCTCATATCGCACCTAAAGGGTGCAACTGGTAAATTTATTAGAATTGCACTGCTGTTAGCAAAGAGGAGGGTGACAATGAACTGGGAAAGCACCTCTGCTCCAACATCAAAGCACTGGCTAAAGGATCTGGTGTATTGTAAGGAGAACCTAGAACTTTATGCGGAGGAACTGCCAGCCCCTTCTAGATCCAAAGATATTTGGGCACCGCTAGTGCACTATCTACGTACTAGAGATCATGCTGCGCCAATTGAAGGGGAGGATGGATAAACGCCATATATTTATAAGTCTAAATGTGACACATGTAAAGGTTAAAATGATTGTACCTTAGGGCGCATGGGTAATAAGGACAGCAGGCCACATGTTGTTTGTTTTACCCTGTTTTTGTTATGGATGCTATTTTGTCTTTGTATACAATGTGAAAAACCAATAAAAAAAAATAAAAAAAGGTATCAAAATATCATACATCCATATCAGAAAACATATATGCAGCCTATATGGTGGAAACACATGTTACATCACAGTTGTCCATGTCTGAGCATGCAAATTACCCCCACAATCTGCGTGATTACAGCAGGGCCTACAATGCAGCAGGCAATGAATGAAATATGGGGATCACTACATTACTATTGTAACCTTGGGCTCAGCGCTCCTGGGTTCCTATCACAGGTTATACGGTAATTTAGGCATCAGGTGCAGGGTGTAGGAGCACCTGTGTGCTGTTTAGCAGAAGTATGGTAATCTTTGGCATAACACCGGAAACCTCTGTTGAGGATTTAGCCCGTCTGGCCAAAAACAGCAGCTGCCCTCCCCCAAGGTATGTGCCAGCAGGGGGAGGGGACACACACCTACAGCTACCTTCAGCTGGAAGACCTCCCTAGGTGCTCTGCAGATGGAAACGATCCCACTGCAGCTACCCACGAACGCACGGTGCAGCTGTCATGCCGTGGTGCTCAGCCCCAACTCAGCAGCCACTGGGGGATGAGCCGGCTGGGTTGCAGCCATAGGCTGCAACGCCGCAAATGTGCAGCTGCTCCCCCTCAGCTTACTCTGGTCGGGGAGACTACCTTCTCTGCTGCAGGACAGGCCCAATGGAGTGGAGTCTGTGTCACTTCGCTCACCCTCTGGCTTAAGGCGCCAAAATAACTCCGCTGTTGCAGCCCGCGAAGCAAAATGCCGCCGCAACTAGAGGAGCCCCGTTGGCAGGCAGTAACGGGAGAGACTCTCCTTCAGTAATCTGATCGCAAGCCCTTCTCTCCATGTCCCTTGCGGCAGAGTGGGCCTCGCTGGGTGGCTCTCAACAGCCCACAATCAGGAGCAGGGGAATGGTGCTGCAGCACGGTGCTTCTCATTGTAGTTGTGGTACTTAACAGCTTATCTGGGGACCGGGCGGAGCACTGAAGCTTCTCTGTCAAAAGTGTCCTAGCCCACATCGCTCACCATGCGCTGGCTCTGACCAGAAGTAAATCAGTTGCAGCGCTTACCACACGCTGATCCAGGCAACTTTCCTCTGAAGAGGCTCAACACTCACTTTCTGGCAGAAAGCTTTCCCCACACACTGCTCTTTTGTAGGCAAGGAAATGAGTCACCAGCCATGGGGAAAAAAACCAGGAGCAGTGCACAACGGTCACCTCACGCTGATCTCCTGTGAGAGCACTGGGGGGGCACACAGGTTCAGGAAAGCAGGCAGCAAGCCAGCACACAGGTAAAGAGCCAGTACTTCCAGCAGGTCAGCACAACAGTCAAAGTGGCAGTTTTCCTGGAAGCACAACCATTCCTTCTGGCCAGGTGCAGTCTGTAGAGCCAGCAGCATCTGGTTACAAGGCCACGCAGTGTCTAAAATCATGGAGTCACAGCCTCTGGCTTATACTCACAAAGTCTTTGTTCTGGGGGCCCTTCAAACAACTTTCAAAGTGCACAACACCCCCATTAAATCCCCAGCCCTGACTCCAGACACACTACAGGGGGGCAGAGACAGCATTGTGAAAGGCAGACACAGCCCTATTCATGTGAAAGCGAAACCCCTCCCACCACTCTACAAGCAGACCAGGCCTATTCAGCCCAACTAGGAGTTTCCCGGGAAAGGCAGGACACGCCCCAACCTCCCTTGTGACTGTCTACAGTGAATGCACATCTTCACCCTCTGTCATTTCAAAACCAGACAGTGATTACACAACCAGGCAGGGCACAAAGAGTCATAAGCACACAGAACCGCCTACTTTTAAAAGTGGCATTTCTAAAATAGGTATAAAAAATCTGCTTTCACCAATAAGCAGGATTTATCACTAATAAACATGGCCATGCTATCCCTTTCATATCAGAAATTACCACTGAACACACATATCAGGGAATTCCCAATGCAAACCTTTGAGAAGGGCAGCCGCACAGCAGTGAGAAACAAAATAGGCTGTTTGTCACCACCAGGACATATCATACAACAAAGGCACATGCCCTACCTTTTACCTACACAGCACCCTGCCCATAGGGCTACCTTGGGCCTACCTTAAGGGTGACGTATCTGTAATAAAAGGGGAGTTTCAGACTTGGAAAACACTTTAAATGCCACGTCCCTGTAGCAGTAAACTGCGCCTGCAGGCCCTGCTGTGGCAGAGGCCTGAGACAGGTTTGATAGGCTACTTCTGTGGGTGGGGCAAGCAGAGCTGCAGGCCCACTAGTAGCATTTAATTTACAGGCCCTGGTTTTATAGGATTACACTGTACAAGGGACTTACAGGTAAATTAAATATGCCAAACAGGTGTAAACCAATCTGCCCAAGTTTACAGGAGAGAGCACATGCACTTTAGCACTGATCAGCAGGGGTAAAGTGCCCAGAGTCAGAAAACCAACAAAAACAGGTGAGAAAAAAAACAGGAGGAAGCAAAAAGGTTTTGGGATAACTCTGTAAAAAGGGCCAGTTCTAACAGGAGGGATTGCAGTTTAACGGGCCACATATAACCAGACCATAAAGGGCATATTTATCAAGGTTTGGCATCGTCCTTGCCTCATACAAGGGGCCACAAGGGAGAGACAAACCCTAAATAAGATTTATCAAGCCATGCAAGGCCACCTTTAGTGGCCCTGAGTGGCTTGATAAATCTAGAATAATTCAAGGCAGCACAAATCACTGCCTTGCATTACTCTGCACCAGGGAGGTATGCCATGGGTGGAGCGTGGGAGTTCCCACACATCCATCCATGGATTCTGACATATTCCCATATTTGGTAGACTTGAGAACGCGTAAGACTTGTATGCCTCCCCACCAGAGGTGCAACGAGGATAAATATCTTTATTTCCCCTCATTATTTCCTCTTTGTAATAGTGCTGCATTCTGCAGCACACTTAGAGAGAAGAAAATGGCTCTGCGGATTGTTTTGGTACAGGAAGATATCCCTTCCTCCACAAAAACAATCCTGCCTGCAATGCAGGCACCCTTGCAACATGAGTGCCTGCGTTGGAGCTAGGCAGCCAAAAGTGTGCCAGCGCAAGGAAAGGACAGGATTGTGCTTTATAATGGCAAATATGGTACCTTCCTGCCTTTTCATGCAGTGCAGCAAGGTGGTTTGCTGCGTTGCATGAATTCTTTTATAAATATGGCCCTGAGTGTCTCCAATTGACCTTCTGCTACGTGTACCACACCAGGTAATATTTGACCCTCGTGCAAGTCTGTGATATAATTTCAGAAAATGACTTTGAACTGAATCTTGCACTTTGGCTAACTGGAAGCAAAGTGCCTTTGAAGATCACTGCTGGCACCCCTATGTTTGAAATTTCATACCTATAATGATATTTGCAAGGTCTGAGACAATGATTTTAGGATCCAAACCCATTTAGAAGCATTGAAAGATAAAAGGGTGTTTGGATTAATTACAAATGCATGTCAGCAGGACATCATTTTCGATTACTCAGAGTAACAGTTTAAAGCAAGTTGGGATTTTGAAATGGGTGCAGAGCATTTCTCCACAACACTGCTTTTCTTAAGAGACCACAATAAGAAAACAAATTCCTGAACATATTTGATGTGTTTCTGCAACTGATTAGGTGGTGTGTGCAATCGATGGAGGATTACAACTGTGGACTGGGCACTGTCAGCGGTGTTTGTTTAAAGGCTGTGCCCGAAAAATGTGTGTGGTGCAAAGCAGAACAAATGGCAGTGACAATCATCCTTCGAGTGATAAACATTCTTAGCATCAAAATGCACCCCCTAGTGCTGCAGGAATATTGCATTTCACCGTGATAAATTATCCCCTGCTAATGTACCCAAAGGGCCTATGTCTGTGAGAACCTGCATGAACATCATTAGGTTTTGACCTAAAGCCAAATCAGCTATAATGGTGTGACGTGGCTTTGAGGGAAACTAAAGTCAAGCAAATCAAGGCACAAATAAGGGTTCAATCGGTATTTCTTTTAAGGATAGTATCAATCCTGTCAACCTCCAAAGAAATCTAACTTTATGAGTGGAAAAAACTAAGTGGCGACGAGACCTTGAGCTCATTACCTCCCAAGTCAAGAACATGCTGCTAAAGGGACGGGGCTTCATGCAGGTTACTGCCTGTGAGCCACTAACCCTGCTAAAAAGCACAAACTGAGGCGTCAAAGGCTGCTATTAATGTAGTGGGGAGGTAGCAAACCCCAATGGACATCAGCCGTCCTCAGTCTCCAAGCAATGTGATTTGGAGATGCTCTCTGCAGAAGTTTTCAACTCACATCGTCTACCGCCATGTGATATCGGCTCCTCACCTGGTGACTCGTGAAAGGCGTCAATATCGTGTGACTCACATTGGTGCCATGTGAGTGGGCAGGTCGGATTGTATGTGTAATATGTGCAGTGCTTAATTTGTAAAATATTAAGTGCCAGGGCTCTGACCAGGAGGCCACTGCAGCTTGCACCACCCAATGCCCCTGTCATCGCTGCCAAAACAACTACTAACCATCTCTCTCGCATGTAAGTGCAACAGTTCAGATTATTCCAGGTCCACAAAGCTAAAGGAATGGCTGGGGAGGCAGGTGTGAGCAATTTCAATGTATATTGTAGTCCTAAACTACCGTTGTTCTGCTTATCTCTAAATTACATGAGCAGCGCCACCATGTGGTGGACTGTTCTAAGTATGGTGTTGACATTTAGGTGCCGGTGCCGAGCACCGGAAACCAATTAAGTACCGGTGCTGAGCACCGGAAAGCACCGGCTCAAATTAAGCACTGGGGGTCCCTGAGGGTGGCATAATATATGCTGTAGCCCTCAATTGCCCTCTCTCATCACAGGGCCCTTGGTACCAGGGGCACCGTTTACAAGGAACTTACATGTGGTCCAGAGGTGTGCCAATTGTGGAAACAAAGGACAGTCTATGGGAAAGAACACAGGTGCTGGGGCAGGGTTTGCAGGGTCCCAGCACACACTCAGTCAAGTTGACATCAGGACTCTGGCAAAGTGTTAGGGGGTAACCATGAGAAAAGGGGAGCTTTCCTACAAATACACATAAATTGTTTAAATTGAACGTGAAATAAATGTATAACACTTCAAAACACAGACATAAATTAAACTGGTACTACATATGTCCTATATATTATATCTAAATAGACATTTGAAAGAAGACCGTTGATTTGGGGCATTTCAATACATATTCTATCATTACTATATTTCAAAAAATCAGATCATTTGTTGCACTTAAACAGGATGTGCATATGGACATCTTTTGCTAGTGTGTTGATTCTTAAGGATAGCCTTTGAAAAAGCAATAGTGGAAGATCTGTATAAGGTGATCATGTAGAAAGTGCACGCTTTACTGCACTTTACAGTGGGTTGTAAATGCCATTATATTTTACCACAGCTCCCACTGTACGGAGTTTTTATATACATATTATGCAAAAATACAACACAGAAAAATATATGATTCTTAGCATTTACCATTTTATAGTTCCTATTTTTCAACGTATCACAACGTTGACATGTTGGGGCATTAGCTAAACCATGTGCTTCATTATTAAAAAATGCATGTCTACTTTATCACACTTAGGGATATATTTACTAAGATTTTGCACTGTGTTTGCATCAGAAAAGTGACGCAAATTGATGCTAAATCTTTTTTCCGCCAATTTACTTTCTAGCTCAAAACTTGTTTTGTGCTGGAAATTCACTTGAAAAAGCTGCAAAGCTTGTTACATTACTTAGTGCCATGCGGCGTTCCATGGATGGTTCATGGGTTTTCCCATGCAACCACCCATGTCTTTTGACGTAAAGCTCTATTTACTCAAAAAGTAGACAGTTTTTTGAGTAAAAAAAATAATGCCCATTTCGAATAGGCATCATCAAGCAGAAGTGTTTTTATTTCTCCTTTCTTTCCCGACTTTGCATTTATGCTGCACTGTACGGCACACATACAAGGTGGGAAAAGTTTCAAAGTTAATCTAAGCATTGGGTCACATTTATGACCCGGTTTGCATTGTGTTTTCACCACGCAAACCTTAAGTGAGATTTATGAAACCATTCAAGACCCCTTGTCGTGGCCCTGAGGGGCTCTATAAATCGGGAGAGAAGCAATGCAGAGCAAATCGCTGCGTTGCATTACTCTGGCCTGGGAAGGCGTTCCATGGGCGTTGGGTAAGTGTTCCAAATCAACTCCCATGAATTTGACCCATTCTCAGACTTACCAGAATTGGTAGTCCTGGGAGAGCGCCAAAAAGTAACGCCTTCCCATTAGAGGTGTAACGAGGAGAAATGTTTTCATTTCTCCCCGTTACTTCTTGTTTCTATGTGTGTTGCATTCTGCAGCACACATAGGAAGAGGAATATGCTTCAGGGGATTGTTTTGGTGCAGGAAGGTGCCCTTTCCTGCACAAAAACAATCCTGCATGCAGCTGAGGCCCCTTGTACCATGGTGCAAGGTTGCCTGCATTGGCCCTAGGCTGCCAAAAGAGCGCCAGCGCAGGAGAAAAGGTAGGAATGTGCCGTATTGAC
This sequence comes from Calotriton arnoldi, assembly GCA_963921515.1. NCBI lineage: Eukaryota > Metazoa > Chordata > Amphibia > Caudata > Salamandridae > Calotriton > Calotriton arnoldi. Next base: position 128,182 of record CAWUFW010018905.1, on the reverse strand, counting down.
TTGAATGCAAAGCATTCCTGACACTTTCCCTGTCACGCAGTGCGGCGCATCGCAGACCAACAAGGTGACTTGCTACGCTGCGAGACAATTTTGTAAATATGCCCCATTGTATTTTATATTGGAAGGGAATCCTTCTAGTACAAAAACATTGCTAGACTCATGCAGACACGTTTGCACTATGGCGCAAAGGGGTGTGCATGGTGCTTGGCAAAAAATGTGCGCGTCTGCGCTAGGGAGAAGAGTAAATATGGCATTATCCTGCTCTCTCCTTCTTACGCAACACAGCATAGCATTTTTGGCTGCTGAGCTGCGTTGCATGAGCATTTAGTAAATCTGGGCCAAAGTTATGACTCGGAATCATTCTAAAATAGTTGATTTTCTTTGAACGCGTTTAAAAAAGTGACAACACATTTTAATACTTCCAAACATTGCAGATAAGGTGTTACCATTATCCATTTAAATGATACTGAAAGAGGTGGAAGGTTGAGCTGGCAATGTCGCCATTCAAGCCTGGGATCTGCAGGCCACAACAGATGACAACAAGAACTGTAAGCCACTGTGCCTCCTATTCCGGCATCTAATATGTATTCAAAGGAATCCATCAGTCAGGCGTCTCCTGTTGTGTTCAAAAGGAGACGCACACATTCTTATTCTACTGCTAAATAAATAAGGCAAGCGCGGAATGAATCACTCAGAAAATGCTAAATGCGGCTAACTCCCGGGGGCTGTAGATGTTACGAACCTCATCATCATTTGCTCAGCAGCTCATATTATTGATAACATTTTCACCAAATGCCTCTATTGAAGCCGACAATGTCAGCTGTGCGATCCTCGGCTGAACGATAATTCCCAAATTTGTGATTTCTTATTTAGGCCCCTTGTGGAAATGGTAACATTTAATATAGCAACAAGATTTCGCATGAATACTCTAAAAGTAACACGGGATATCAGTAACCTACTCACATATACTCCTAAACAATGTCTTATTTTTCATTTTCTCCTCTGCTTTTAATTTATAGGCTTGCAGGGACTCTGCAGTTGCGACGTCAGGAAGGGCTTGGACTGTGTGAATAGGGCTTTATTATGGACTAATATGTTGAAATTAGGTGCCCCCAAAAAGGCTTGTTTCTTTACTTTTATAAATTCCGTGGACTCGTCCTTCTTTGCCTCAGATTGTTTATGATCTTTTGATTACACCTAACTGAATTAAGGGAAGGCTGAGATAGTTAATCAAACGTCTGTTTCTCCAGCGAGGGTCACGCGACGTGATCCATGATGGCCGCCTAGCTGTGGAGCTCTGCGCCGCACCGGAATCCACTAATGTGATTTCGGCGGTTCCGGCGCCCTTTCGGCTCTTCGCGGGTGTTTTTATGCGTCGGAACACCTGCTCTTCAGGAACTTGACTCCAGTGTGCTTCTTGCTCCTCAGTGGACTCTAATTACCTCAGGTGACTCTGTAAACTATCTGGCGGCCGCCATTTTGTATCTGAGCCTGCACACTTTCTCCTCAGAAAGTACCGTGCTTTATTCTGTAATGTGGCTGTTTATAATTTTTATGTACTTTTTCTTCATTTTTTAATATTTACTGGTATTTTTCTACAGGAAGGAGCATTTGCTTAAAGGGATTCTGCTACCTATGAGGTGCATACGCTAATTACTGTACTTCGTCATATAAGCAACTTTTGACAGCTGTTGTACTGGTCCATGGGCAGAAGCAAAATATTACTATGCTCTATCAAGGGACATTCTTTCAACAAACCAGTCTCTTGTTCTTCCCATAATATTTCCTTAACTAAGCCCTCACAGCCATCTGTCGAAATGGCGCAGTCGGTGTCCTCTCATCCTACAACTTCGCCCACTACTGCACCTAAGGCACAATGATATTCATCTACCAACAAAAAAATTAAGCAGGACCCCCCTTCTCCACCTAAATCTATGTCCCCCATTTCCTTGGACATTGTTTTGGAGGAGATACGTGCGCTAAGACCGTTTATTGAGGAGACAAATACTCGTCTACAAACTCTGGATAACAAGTGGTCGTCTATGGATTCTCGTTTATCTTTGGTGGAGCTACAGATCAGTGATGTACAGGATTCATCGGCCAGAATTACATGCTTGGAGAAAGAGGTGTTGCAACTAAAAAAATCATCTGAGGACCTTGAAAATAGGAACCGACGCAATAGAGGTTGGATCACTGACAGAATATCGACAACAACAATATCGACCTACAGAAATATTGTGACAAAAATATCGTCCTAAAAATATCGACCTCCTATCTTCATAATGGTAAGTACAAAAATATTGAAAACAAATATTGTTGTAAAAAATATTGATGTATAAAATATTGTTTTTTTATATGTATAAAAAATAATGTAAAACTAATTAAATAATAAATTAAACTTTAAAAAATTATTTAGATTTATATTATAAATGTTAACAATTATAAGTAATAAATGTAATGTAAAAAAATTAAACATACATATATAAAAAGTAATATATATATATATATATATATATACTTAAAAACAATTAATAAATAATAATTTTAATTAATTGTAAAATGTTATAAATATATTAAAAATAATAAATAAATATATATACATACACCTGTAATATAAAAATTAATTTAAAAAATGTATATTATAAATTAAAATATTAAAATATTTAATATTTTTTAAACCTACATTTTGCGCTACATTGAGGGCAACAGTAGAGAAAGTGATGGATAGCGGAGGGGTGAAAATTACTATTCCCACTCCAGTGAGTGCAACAGTAGGGAAAGTGTTGGATAGCGAATAGGTAAAAAATACTATTCCGACTCCAGGAAATGCAACAGTAGGGAAAGTGTTGGATAGCGGAGAGGTAAAAATTAGTATTCCCACTCCAGTGAATACAACAGTAGGGAAAGTGCTGGATAGCGGAGGGGAATAATTTACTATTCCCACTCCAATGAGTGCAACAGTAGGGAAGGTGCTGGATAGCGGAGGGGTAAAAATTACTATTCCCACTCCAACAAGTGCAACAGTAGGGAAAGTGTTGGATAGCGGAGGGGTAAAAATTACTATTCCCACTCCAATGAGTGCAACAGTAGGGAAAGTGTTGGATAGTGGAGAGGTAAAAATTACTATTCCTACTCAAGCGAATGCAACAGCAGGGAAAGTGTTGGATAGCGAATAGGTAAAAAATACTATTCCCACTCCAGGAAATGCAACAGTAGGGAAAGTGTTGGATAGCGGATAGGTAAAAATGACTATTCCCACTCCAGCGAGTACAACAGTAGGGAGTGTTGGATAGCGAAGGAAAAAATTTACTATTCCAACTCCAGCAAGTGCAACAGTAGGGAAAGTGTTGGATAGTGGAGAGGTAAAAATTAGTATTCCCACTCCAGTGAATACAACAGTAAGGAAAGTGTTGGATAGCGGAGGGGAATAATTTACTATTCCCACTCCAATTAGTGCAACAGTAGGGAAAGTGTTGGATAGTGGAGGGGTAAAAATTACTATTCCCACTCCAGCGAGTGCAACAGTAGGGAAAGTGTTGGATAGCGGAGGGGTAAAAATTACTATTCCCACTCCAACGAGTGCAACAGTAGGGAATGTGTTGGATAGCGAAGGAGTAAAAATTACTATTCCCACTCCAGCTAGTGCAACAGTAGGGAAAGTTTTGTTTAGCGGAGGGGATGCAATTACTATTCCCACTCCAGTGAGTGCAACAGTAGGGAAAGTGTTGGATAGCGTAGGGGATAAAATTACTATTCCCACTCCAGTGAGTGCAACAGTAGGGAAAGTGTTGGATAACGGAGAGGAAAAAATTACTATTCCAACTCCAACAAGTGCAACAGTAGGGATTATGTTGGATAGCGGAGGAGTAAAACGTACTATTCCCACTCCAGCTAGTGCAACAGTAGGAAAAGTGTTGGATAGCGCGGGGGATAAAATTATTATTCGCACTCCAGCGAGTAAAACAGTAGGGAAAGTTTTGGATAGCGGAGGGGAAAAAATTACGATTCCCACTCCAGCGAGTGCAACAGTAGGGAAAGTGTTGGATAGCGGAGGGGTAAAAATTACTATTCCCACTGAAGAAAATTTAAATTTAAAAACAAACAAAATATAAAAGATAATAATTCCAAAAACAAAACATATATAAAAAATTACAAAATTACAAAACATAGAAACATAATATAATGTTAAAAAAAACTAAAAATTACAAACAAAGATTATTTTCTAAAATTTTTAAAATAATTTACAAACAAATGAATATTTTATAATAAAAATTATTTATAATCAAAAACATTATTTATTACATACATATAATATTTTTTTACCCACCCTATAACACCACACAACTTACAACACACAAATCTAAATTTAAAAAACCAAAAAGTGTACCTCCATAATTAACACAATTATTTATCAATTAAACAAATATTATTAATTAAAAAAAACATTAAAACAGATAAAAATTAATTTACTAAAAAATGTTACGCCTATATAACCAAAATCCACAAACAAAATAAAAAATAAACAATTACCAAAAATATTTATCAAGTAATAAATAACTATTAATGATCAAGTAATGATTCATTATTTTAAACTAAATTACTTTCCACCCTCTACCCCAATAAACACCACAACACACACCTAAAAATAATTACACAATTTCCATAACTAATTTTACAATAATAAATTAATATCAATTAACCACAAATCATTAATTAATTTACAAAAATTTACTTTCCACCATTTACCACTATAAACCCCACAATTCACACATCCTATTAATTACACAATTGCCATATCTAAATTTCAATTACTTAATTAGCATTAATTAACAAATAATTAATTATATAAAAATAAATTACCTCCCACCCTATTCCCTTATAAACCCCACCACCCATTTATAAAAAACATGACAAAATTAACATAATTAAAAATAATTATTAATAAATTAATTCCCACAATTAACACTATAAAGTAAAATTAAATAAATATTATATAAAAAATATTAATAAATATATTAAAATTTAATTACTTCCCACCCTACTCCCCTATCAACCCACAACCCGCTCCTAAAAAAATGACACAATTAACATAATTAACAATTAATTAATAATAATTAACAACCAATTAATAAATAATTATTAATAAATTAATTCCCACAATTAACACTATAAAATATTAAATAAATAAATATTAATTAATAAAAATAATAATTAAATTACTTCCCACCCTATTCCCCTATAAACCCACAACCCGCTCCTAAAAAAATGGCACAATTAACATATTTACCAATTAATTAATTAATAAAAATTACCAGCCAAATATTAACTAATTAATAATAAATTAATTCCCACAATTAACACTATAACATCTAAATTAAATAAATACAAATAAATAAAAATTAATATTTAATTTATTATAATTAAATTACTTCCCACCCTATTCCCCTATAAACCCACAACCCGTTACGGAACTAAAACGCAAAATTAATTTAAAATAAAATTAATAACTACTAAAAAATTAACACATATATTAAAAAACAAAAGCAATACTTAGACAAAAAAATAGAGCACATACATTTAAAATACATACTAAAATACATAACACTAATTAAAAAAATGATATTTTTAACAGCTGTATTTTTGCAAACGATATTAATGACTTCGATAATTTTAAAAACGATATTTCTTACCTTAAACTCAATATTCTTGACCACGATATTCTTGCTGTCGATATTTCTGTGTCTCGATATTTCAAAGTCGATATTAGTGCAAGTCGACATTTCCAACTCGATATTCTGACTCTTTACCCTCCGCTTATATGGTCTTCCTGAGGGCCTTGAAGGCTATGACCCTGTCACTTTCTTCACCACCTTCCTTCCACAGCTTCTAGACCTTTCTACAACGACCAATTTAAACATTCAATGTGCATATAGACGGGGTCCGCGCCTATCTTCCTCTTCTGCTCCGTCCAAACCTCTCAGAGTATTTATTTTGTTTCTGGAATTCACTGACCTTCTAAAATTCCTGAATGCAGCTAAACTTAAGAAACAGCTTTTTTGGTCTGGTGCAAAGCTGTTTATTTCTCAGGATGTTTCATCTGCCACTGCTAAACGAAGAAAGGAATTCCAGGATCTTCGCCCTGCTCTTCGATCTCTTGGTGCTCGCTATGGCTTATTCCACCCTTGCTTGTTTAAGGTCACCTTCTTGAACAAGACTTCTTCATTTGAGGACCCTGCAGATCTCAGGAAATTCATTTATTCCCATTCGACATCCTCGATGGAGACTGCTGGCCCCTCCTCCCACTCTTGACTTTAATAGTTCTTCTGTTATGTTTGATCTTTTTTGCTTATATTGAAGCATGGTCCTTTGACTAGTCGCCTATTTACTTCTTATTGTTGTTATTACAAGTTCAGTGGAATTCAATGTGTACCCGCCTCATGTTCCTGCTCCTATGTATGTTAAATGCGGCGTCCCTGTGTGGTGCGTTGCCCCTTGTTGGGTGTGCTGTCTCCGTATGTTCGTTGCCACTCTTCATTTTACCTTCTGTTCCCCCTGTGAAGGTACGCATTACAGTCGTCAGGTTTCTGACATGTACTGGCTCTTCTCTTTCTTTCTTTTCTTCCCCTTCTCCTTCTTCACTCTCAATGATGTTTTCCCTCTTCTTTTCTTGACGCTACTGCAATTCTTTCTTATTCTACTTATCTCTTTCCCTATATATGCCTCTTCCTTCTTCATTGTGTCTCTTTTTGCTCTACATGTGTTCTTGGTATCTTTCAGTTCGTCAATCCTTTCCCATTTATTGACAACATTGCAGTATTTATCCTTTTCTTTTTCTCCTTTTCCTATTTACTCATTTCATTCCTTCATTGTTGAACATGTTGTTTTTTATATACACTTGTTAATCTCCATTCAGAGTTGTTTCTTGGAATGTGAAAGGTTTTATTAACCCAATCAAAAGACAGTGGGGCATATTCACAAGAACGTGTGATAACCACTGCAAGTGTAGCTTAACGCAACTCTGCACATCGCAGTCCATCGCGGGAAAATAACGCTGTGTTAACGTGGTATTCCCAACATGGCGGTACCATGCGATAGACACACGAGAACGCGACAAATTAACGCGTTAAAAGCAACGCGATGCCACAAAAACGCAAAACCCCAACGCGAAAATAGTAGCGATGACGCCAATCGCGATACAAAAATCTGCAAAAACCAGACACAGGCCTGCAATTCCCACGCGTCATGCGGGAAAATGCACTATAAAAACTGAAAAAAAAAACACAAACAAAAGACAAACAACAGCGAAGCACAATGGAGGCACCCGGAGCAAACACAGAGGACAACCAGAACCCCACAAGCCCCACGGAGGACCAGCCTGGGACCTCTGGGTCAGGGAAGGGCAAGGACAAGAAGAGTCGGAAGAAGCGGTTCAGTCCGCAGGAAAACAGGATCCTGATCACGGAGGTGATAGAACACCATCAACTACTGTTCGTCACCTCCACTGTGTCACTGACAACTAAGGGGCCGATTCCGATCTTGGCCGGTAGTGCTCCGAATCGTCCGGCCGAGCGAGTACGATGCAAGCTCCCGCGAAATCGCCGACCGACTCGTACGCGGCTTCAACACGCTCTGAGCGACTCGCACGGACACGACTCGTACCGCGCTATGGAGACGTTTCCCGGCCGGGTAAGTACGATGTGTGCCGCGAGCAGTCCGACCGACTCGCGCCGTCCGGCTCGAAAGAGCTGTCGGAGCCGGACTTTGGGGGTCCGCGTCGGACCCCCTGTACGCGTAGGCGCGCGAGTCGCACACAGGGGGACCCATGGGTCCCCCTACCTGTGCATGTACGCCGCGATGCGCATGGACGCCTACCCGCTGTAGGGGGCGCCCTTGTTCGCCTCGCACCCATTGAGTCAATGGGAGCCCGCGTACGCGTTGTACGACCAGCTCCCATTGACTTCAATGGGAGTCCGACCGAATCGAGCCCGATAGCATGCGAATGCATCGTACTCGTCCGGTCGGACTGCTAGGGTCCGATTCGGTCGGAATTCTCTCCAGGTCCGGCTCGGTCGGAGAGATTTCCGGCCGGAATCGGAATCGGCCCATAAGAATGGAATATGGCAGTCCATCGTGGACAAGGTGAATGCAGTTGGAGTGCTGAAGAGGACAATGGACAAGGTCAAGAGGCGCTGGAATGATGTGAAGCGCAAAACCAAGCAGAAACTCGCAAACAACCTGAAGGCAGCAATGCAGACTGGAGGTGGGAGCCCAGCGACACAGGAGCAGCTGGACGAGATGGAGGAAATGGTCTCCACAGTCATCAGTGGGGAGACGGTGGCAGGAGTGGGGGGACCGGACACTGCTCAACATGACCAGACACAACAGCAACAGGGTGAGTAACCATCAGGGACTGGGGGAACGGGGGGAGATGGGCACAATGGCACACATGCACAATTAAGCAGACCACATCTGCAGACAAACCATGCCCCAGACCCACAACTCCCACCAAGAGACCAATGCACACAGGTATGCAACACCTCAGCACTGCATAAGCACAGAACCCAGAGGCACACCGCATGTAAGGGATAAGGGCAGCGAAATCAGAACTGCAGGGGCGAATCACCCAAAATGCGGCACACAGACATTACATGCAGAGCACATCAACATTGACAACGACGTGGTACAAACCGCGACACATCCACAACAGAACAGAGGACACAACTGGTGCCGCATGTGCGTAGTAACTGGACAATCACATTTGGCATTGCAGGGAAATATGAGTTGACAATGTACAAGTACAAACACACATCCATGATGTAGTCGGAATGGCCACTGTCCCCCATCCAATAGGCAGCACCCCCTAAACAGTCACAATGTACACTGTCATGCAGTCTGTATGTGAACCTGTACAATGCGGCAACATACATGTGAACACATTTTTAAACTGCATCTCCCCTCCACATTGCAGGGGGAAATCCAACACCTCCTGCAGAGCAGTCCGAACCTCTCTTCTCTGATGATGAAGAGGACCACCAAACCTTCGACTCCGATGCCCTCCAACAGCTCGTGGACAGCCTCCGCAGCCCACTTCCAGGAGCAGGGCAGCCCAGCTGCCACAAGGAGAACCCACCCCCTGCACAGTATACACAGCAGGCAGCACCCACCACCACGGCCGCCTCCCAGGACCTCCACGACGAACACATGGCCTTTCAACACCATGTGTTGGGGTGCCAGGAGAAGCTGGCTGAACAGGTGCAGGTGGGGTTCAACCACATGGCAGCCAGACTAGATGCCATACGTGGGTGTCTAAGTCCCTAACGGACACCCACAGTCCGCTTCATGCTCTCCAACGAACCATGGCTGACATCGCTAGAGTCCTGACTCTGCGACAGGAATGACTGTCTAGTCCGAGTGCCTCCAGCGATCTCGCTCGGGAGTTGGGACACATGCGGAGGATCATGGAGAACATGGAGCGGACGCAGGCAGAAAGAGCGGCTGCCAGGGCTGCACACCAGCGAGATCTAGCTGGGTCCCTCCATGCCATAGGGAACACCCTCATGGCATTGCTGCCACAAGGCCTGGCGCTGATGCATGCTGCTGCTACCACCCCATCCACATCTCCGGCCCCTGATGTGTCAGTGCCATCCAGTGCGGCAGACATAACACCACCACCCACATGTGAGGGACAGGCAACAGCAGCGGACGAGGATGCGGATGAATCTGACTTTGTGGTCAGAAGGACGCAGTAGCATGCATCTCCGCCATGTGATCTGTTTCTGCTTGGTGCTGCCCTCTGCATCATCACCTTCCACTGTCCCCCGATGCACTCTGCCACACTCACCTCGGACCTCGACATGGACTGCCATATTCTGTTTGGTCACCAATGACACAGCTATCAGACTGCGGACTGAACTCCTCCTCTCCTGCTGTACCGGTCACTCCCTGAAGGACTCTGGCTGGCCCTACATGGCCTGACAATGTGGAGTGGGGTTGGCATGGCCCTGTACTGCTCCAGCTGCAACACTCCCTTGAATGTGCAATAAACATTCATATTCACACTGGTGTGTCATGTCTATGATCTTTCAAGTGTGGAAGTATGGATGAATGTAGGGTCAGTGATTCCCCCTTACGTCCATGTTGCACATGTTGTGGGACTTCTGTCACAGGGTGGCACATTTCCGTTACAGTCCGGGGGTTGCTGACACTACAACAGAGACACATCCATTAGTCACTTCCCTGTCCAGCCCAGGATGGAACCGCGCCCAGAGCCCCGGGGTCATTGTTCACACCCTTACGCTGGACTGGCATACGCCAGGGCAGCCCACTCCGCTTACGCACACAGGGGGGGGGACGACAACGCTACAATGTCCCAGGTCTTCACTGCAGGGATCTGCAGCTCACAGGTCTAGTTCTCAGCATGCCACAGCCACTCCCTCATGGCTGGTGTATACCCACACCACACCCATCCAGCACAGGCGTCACAGGACATGTGACCCTGCCAATAAATAGGGCCTGGCGCACGTGCTGGATGCCATTTCAACTCTACAACTGGGTGTCTCCGTGTAGTTCCCATCTACGCATGAGGGCCCCGGGCCCTGCCACCTCACATTGCCCAGTGCCGGGGGTGACATGATGGCGTCTGCACCACGGGACTCAATCATTCAGGGTCCATGGCTAGCGGGGCACAGACTTGGTGGCACCGGATACACTGCGGCAGGCACAGGCAACCCGCCACAGGACGGTGTCTTGCGGTGCAGTGAGATAGGGGCACCTGAAATGCTGAGCGGGTGTGCAGCCTGCGATGATGCGCCGTCCTGGCGGTCCGGACTGGGATGGGTTTGTGTGAGACCTGCTGGCCCGCAGTGTGGGCCTGGGTAAGGGCAGGGCAGGCCTCCTGCCACGTGGCGTTGCGGTCCACAGAGTTAGTGGCACCTCAAGCGCTGAGCGGGTGTGCAGCCTGCGATGATGCCGTGTCCACAGATGTGGTCTCTGCCATCGCAAAATCAAGACCCAGCAACATTTGTGTGACCTGGTGGCCCGCAGCGCAGGGCTGCATGATGTGGAGGGTGCCATGGTCGCGGGCCCCGGGCTTGGAGAACCCTCCGGAACGTGGTGGGCCCTCTTGGAGACATGCCGATGGTGGAAGGTGAGCAGTGAGGCCTGGTTGCGCAGGGGCGGACATTCAGCGCTGGACGGCGGGAGGGGCTGGGGTGCAGCTGCCTGTGTGCGCAGGGGCGGGCAAGCGATGGTGGCATGTGCAACTGTATGGACTCTGACATCCATGTCTCTGGAAACTGTTTCAGATGAGGGACCTGGGGGACTGCTGTGAATCCCGGCACGTGGTTGGAGACACACCGGTGGCAGCAGGTGAGCAGTGGGGCATAGGTCCACAGTGTTGGCACTCTCTCTCCCTCTCTCTCCCTCTCTCTCCCTCTCTTTCCCTCTCTCTCTCCCTCTCTCCCTCTGTCTTTCGCTCTCTCTCTTTGATTTGATGGGCGCATGGCACTCCTTCTTATACAGATTTCTGTTTTGCAGGCTGTGACTCACTGGATGTCGTGGGACGACACGCCATGCCTCTTCTGATTTTCAGTTTTTGTTATGTTCTGTAATAAATGTGTTATTTGGATATTATGATATGGATGTATGATTTCCCTCTTTTCCGAACACACATGTATGTTGGGTGTTGTGCTTGTGCGACTTCAGGTGATTTGTTTGGTTCATGGTTTTGTGGAGTTGATGTGCGATATCTTTGTCCTAGGGGGGTTGTGGGGGTGCCCGGGGTAGGGCCCGAGGGGGTGGTGGTGGGGGTGGTCAGGGTGGTGGGGTCCTGGGGGTGGTGGCGGTGGGTGTTGTTGGCCTATTGGGGCTCCGGGCTGCATGATGGGTTGCTCCAGGGCATCTGTTGTTCTTCATGTGTGGCTATGGGCTGTGCTCCCTTGTCTGGTGCAGGTTGTCGTCCGACTTTACACCAGGTCAGAGCAGGTGTTAATTTCCTGCTGCTAACGCGCCTTATCGCATGTTTTGTGGTCTTATCGCAGATCGGGCTGGTCGTTGAGAATGTTGCGAAGTGGTGTTTTCGCGGCTTTTTGCACGGGAACGCCTACTCTGCATCTCATTAGCGTTAGTTGCCGGGGTAATCTGTGGCGATGTTTTCTGCAACTGCTTTCGCAGGTAAACTGTTGTTATGGGCAGTTAGCACCAGCTTGGGAATGGGGCGATAGTTTTATCGCGGATTTGGCACAAGGTAAAGTGCCGATAACTCGGCGATGTGTCCTTGAGAATATGCCCCAGAGAATTTTATCTCATCTTGCTTCTTATAACCCAGATTTTGTTTTCTTACAAGAAACTCATCTCACGGAAGCAGAAGCATTCAAATTGAAAAAGGGTTGGGTTGGTTCTGTTTTAGTCTCCCCCACTCCCAGCAAAAGAAACGGAGTAATTATTTTGTGTCATAAAAAATTCAAAATTAAAGTTTTATCCCAAGAAACTGACATGGAGGGGTATTGGTTGTTAGCTAAATTGCTCATTAATAATGTTTCTTTGACGGTATTTAATGTTTACGGTCCAACTCAGCCGGACTATTCATTTTGGCCTACTGTTACACAAAAATGTATTCAATTTAGAGATGACTTTTTTCTTTTAGGAGGCGATTGTAATCAGATTGTTGATCCTTTTATTGACCGCCAATCCCAGGTTTCTTCATTCCTCACAAATCCCACAAACAATTTCTCAATTCCATCTCTCAATCTCACCTCGTTGATACATCGAGGTTATCTAACCCAGATGCTCTTGACTTTTCATTTTTCTCCCCACCTCATAACTCTTTCTCTCGATTAGACTATATCTTTCTATCCCAAACCTTATCTCAAAATCTTATTTCTGCCTCAATTGAACCTATTGTCATTTCTGATCATGCTCCAGTTGTTGCAGACTTTGATTTGCCCCTTCTGCATCCCAGGCCTTCCCGATGGTGCTTTAATAATTCTCTTTTACAGGACCCATCTTTCTCCTCTTCATTTTCATCTTTTGTTGAATAATTTTTTGCCTTCAATTATGATCCCAATCTTCCTCCTCATATATTATGGGATTCCTTTAAAGCCAGAGCTCGTAGTTTTATCACAGATTTTATCTAAAAAAAAGAAACTATTTCTTCAACAACATAAATCGACACTAGCAAATATTAAAGTTTTGGAACACAAATTTTACACCTCACCGTCGGATTCTATTATACAAGAACTTGTCAATGCAAAACTGAGTTTTAATTAACCCTGGGCAAAGCACTACGCTACGCTCGCGTAGTTTGCGAAGTTTGCGCTACTTCGCACAACGCGAATTGCACGTAGCACAGTGCAAACACGCGTAGCGTAGCGTAGTGCAGCGGTCATTTTTTGCTTGCTCGCGGTCCTCAACGTCAAGTTGGCGACCGCGAGCAAGCAAAATGACATACCGGCGAGACTTTTTCCTCGTTCGCGATCAGCAACATCAAGTTGCCGATCGCGAGCGTGGAAAATAAACCTCCCGGCGAGATTCTCAACTCGGGGAGGTCAGGTTTCTCATTGCGAGTGGTCGCGTATGCTCGCGACCGCTCGCGATGAGAAACTACCAGTCCGCGTTGAGAAAGCTGCCGCTCGAGTAAAAATCTACTCGAGCGGCAGTAAAAGACAGCTCGCACTGTGCAAGATGCCGCTTTCAATGATTGCACAGTGCGGACAAGCATCCGGCACTGTGCAATCATTGCGAACAGTGCACTACGCAGTTCGCGTAGTGCTACGCGTAGCTCGCGTAGTGCGAACTGCACTTTGCGTAGCTTCGCGTAGCGCTACTTCGCGAACTACGCCCAGGCTTAGTTTTAATAAAATATCGACTGATAATGCGTCATCTATACTACTCCGTAGCAGTGCTCACTGCTATGGCGGCCGTATTAATGTTGGTAAACTTCTTGCTAATTACCTCAAAGTTCGGAAAGATCGAGCTTTAATTGACTCCATATTCTCTTTAGAGGGGAAGCTTATTCATAAAGACCAAGATGTCCTGGATGAATTCATGACTTTCTACAAAGATTTATATACCCTAGAATCTCCTTCCACTATCTCTCTTATTCAATCTTATCTCAATAACATTCCTGCCCCTTCTAATAGTCTTCTCAACTTTTCGGCCCTTGAAGCTGACCTTTCACTTGAAGAAATTTCCACTGCCTTAAATGCTCCTAAAAAAGGTAAAACTCCTGGCCCAGACGGTTTTACGGTTGAATTCTATTTACATTTTTCTGATATATTACTTCCTAAACTCCTTCATCTTTTTCAATCTTTCTTCCTCTCAGGCAAAACGGATGGTACTTTTCAGGAAGCCACAATCTGTTTGATCCATAAAGAAGGTCGCAACCCTATGTTTTGTAAAAATGATCACCCTATATCCCTGGTTAATGTGGAATATAAAGTATTTGCTAAACTGCTTGCTTTAATGTTGGAACCTCTCATGCCTCACTTGATTGGTAAAGAACAGTGTGGCTTTGTTAAAGGTAGATTAACTGCGGATAACTCTCGATTATTCCTTAATGTTCTAAACAAGTCACCTTCTCTTTCTTCCTCCTTAACAGCAATCTCCATTGATGCAGAAAAAGCATTTGACAGGGTTGACTGGTCCTTTTCATTTCAGTCCCTTAATTGGCATAGCTTCGGTCCCAAAATAATTTCTCTTATTTCCCTGCTATATTCTGCTCCTAGAGCGTCGGTCTTAGTCAATGGTCGTACTTCTACCTATTTTCCTTTACACCATGGAGTTCGCCAAGGATGTCCTCCTCTTCTCTTCATCCTAGCTCTTGAACCCTTTTTATCTCTATTCGTAATAATGATTCTATCTCTGGATTCCCCTATGGTGAGCATCATTTGAAACTCTCTGCCTATGCGGACGATATATTACTTTTTATTTCTACTCCTGAAATATCTATTCCTCCCTTAATGCAAGAAATGTCTTCATTCTCCCTTGTTTCAGGCTATAAGATTAACTCGGATAAAACAGAAATCCTCCCGCTCACAAAATTTTGTGTTCAGCATGACTTCTCTTCTACTGGTTTTTTGTGGAGCAGATCTAAAATGAAATATTTAGGAATATGGTTCACTAACTCCACAGCTTCTTCAGTCAAAATAAATATGATAGAAGCCCTTTCTCGTATCGACAAACTCCTTTCCTCTTGGAATCCTCTATTTCTCTCGTGGTGGGGATGCCTTGATTCCATTAAAATGATCATTACGCCTATTTTATTATATATTTTTTCCATGCTTCCTACTCTTATTCCCACTTTCTTTTTAAGAAAATAGACTCTCTACTCTCCAAATTTCTTTGGAGAAATAAAAAATCTAGATTATCCTTATCACATCTCCGGAAGCCAAAATCAAATGGGGGTGTTAATTTTCCTGATTTCCGTTTGTACCTTAAATCTTTTTCCCTCAGTCAAGCTTCTAAATGGCTACTTTCAGAATCCTCCCACTTTGCGCCTCTATGGCTTACTGTTGAACACTCCTTGCTTGTGCCCTTTTCTACAAAGGAGGTACTGGCCTTTTCATCTAAAACTGTTCAAACTAATCTCCCCTTGTTTAAACACACATGCTTCTTGATGAAACCCCTAACCCAATCTAAGATTGACTCAAGAGAATCCTTTTTATGTTCACCATTATGGCATAATTGCCTTATTACCATTAATAATAGATCTCTCTTTTGGAAATCCTGGAGATTGCGAGGAATAATTTGGGTCCATGACCTATTTGATGGTACAACCCCTTGCTCTTTCCCTCAATTTCAAACTACCTTTAAATGCCGTTCTTTCTGGCATAAATTTTCCATGTTAATGGCAATCATTCTAGACATTTTTTACTCACTCCCTCTAATTCCTTCCTCCTCTGAGGAAAATTCTCTTCTTAAAATTCTGACAACTCTTCTTAAAGCTGCTCTAATTTCTAAATACACTTTGTCTCCCGATCCTGCTCGTGCTAAGACGAAGGTGGAACTTGCCTGGGAGGCGGATTTGGGCTGTGTATGGAGCATCGGCTTCTGGGACAAGTTCTGGAGCCGATCACTTAAACTTTCTAGATCTGCCTCTGTTACTCAATCTATGTTCTTTCTATATCATAGATTATATTTCACACTTAAGTCCATAGCTATCTTTTCTCACACATCTGATATGAACCGTTGGACCTGTGGCTCCTCCGCAGCTGATTTAATGCATCTTCTTTTTCTCTGTCCTAATGTTACCTCTTTTTGGGGGAGGGTTTGGTCCTACATTTCTCTTATATTTAATACACAGACTCCCTTTCAAATGTGAGTCTTTTCACTGGGAGTTTGTTGGAAACTCTGGATCTGCCTACTCGTAATTATGGTCTATTTGACTCTATGCTGGCTCTAGCTTTCCAACAGATTGCACTTAACTGAAAAGACTCAACAAAACTTTCTATCCAACACTGGTGGAATAATTTGTGTCATTATCATCGACTAGATATTGCATTTGCCTCCTCCTGTAAACCATTTGTTAACAGAGATTTATTCTGGCTGCCACTAACATTATATTTAGATAAAGATTGCAAATACAAAAAGTTCAGAAAATGTATTCTGAAAATTTTAAACCTCCGTGAATGTTTAAATTTCTCTGTTATTTTCTTCCCTAACTTCTCATTGGTAAGCTGGTTTTTTCACTTGTTATGAGATTGTTTTTTAAAATTTCTTAAGGTTATATATTATAACTCGTTCTTCAGTTGTAAGAGTATTCCCTTCCTCTCCCCCTTCTTCCCTTACCCCTTATTTCTATTTTAAAAATGTAAAAGCTTTTTTCTTTGCTTCGTACTGCTAGCTGTTCTGTGTATCTTCTTAGTGACCTTATTCACTCTGTTATTGCTGGCTTTTTTGTGATATTTCTTATTATTTAATAAAGCTTATTAAACAAGCGTCTGTATCACCAGGGACATAATTTGAGATTGCAGTCAATCAGACTCCCGTTTTAAGTCTATTGTTGACATTGTAAATCGTCAGAGCATAAGGAGGTTAATGTAAATCTGACTGGCTATATATCCACACTTGAAAACACACAAGTGAATGGAGAAATATTTCTGTTTCTATCACCAAAGATCATATCACCTAAAGTGAGCACTGTACCTACAGATTTAATACATGACCTCTGGCACTGTTGTGGGCTGACTGGTGTCTTAAATAGTTGAAGAGCTTCAGCAGCGGTATTTTAATACCTGAGATAGTGTTAAAAGAGCTAAATGCTTGTTTGTTGCTAGATATTTAAAAGACAGTGCTGTTTAGCGCTGGAAATATTAGAGCAAATGTTGACTACTCTTAAGTAACAGAGAACAACAGAAAACAAAAGAATAACACAACCAGGTCTGGTGAACTTCCAATGATCCCGGCGTAATTTGTATAGTTGTGGGAATTTTGTGTTCTGCTTGTTACCAGAAATTCCTGAAATTATGTTATTAGACCACATCTCGTATTCACGCTCCGTTATTGGCAGAAATTTACTATCAGCGCTTGGGAACAAGAACGACCAGAAGCCGAGCAGCTCTTGCTCTCTGCACTGTTTTGCCCTTTTTTATTTAGTGCGAAACCCGTCCTCGCATCAAAAAATGAAGAGAGGACATCTTTCTCACTAAAATATAGCACTAAATGATGTTTTTCTATTTCAAGTAAATTTCGCACACTTTTGCTCAATTTTACAGACATTTCACATATTTCCACAAAGGCAATTTGTGCGAATTTCGCACACACCAGAGCACCAAATAAAGTAAAATAGTGACACAACAAAAATATATTTAGGTACAACTCAAGCAAACAGACAAAGTAAACAGACAAAGCAAAACACAGCATCATAACCACAGTACAGCAAAACAATAACTCAGTGCAATAATTGCAGCACAACAACAGAAAATCCCAAGAAAGAACACAGCACATGGCCACCACAAAAAAAAACAGCACCGCAAATTGTATAAGCCTTTTTGTCAGGCATTACTACCTCCCCAGGCCTGTCTCATAATATAGTAGTAAATGGTGTTTGCTTACCACCAAGGGCATGTCATGCTGTCAGTCAAAAATTTTTTGTTATCCTGCTGTGTGTCTTTAATGTGGTCTTCGTGTGGAAAGTTTGGCCCATTTATTAATTCACTGTAAAAAATGAACTGCACTGCTTACTGATAATAATCTTTATTTGCATGTTCATTTCACTATGATATTGGGTTCATGCTCCTCATTATGAACTCATAAAATTGAAGTGCACACAATTCCTTGAAATAACCTTTCATGATTTTAGAATTAAGTTAAATATGATTTCTCAAGAATTTGAAGCAAAGATGGCAGTGGAACACTGCCCCTTGAAACACCGACTCGCGTCCCTTCATGGGACACTTTGATCTGGTTGTTGGCCTTGTTAAATTCAGAATTTTCTCACAGAAAATGCCCACCAAGTCGACTACCTCTTTCTAGATTAAATGATACCAGCAGACCAGACCACAGAAAAACAAAATGCACTGTGAACAAGTGGCTTGTGATATCTGGCAGACTTGGTCCTCTGAGACTTGGGACATTGGAAGAGCAGGGACAGCTTAATGGTCCTCCTCTGCCCTCATGCAGGGAATGGGACACCAGATCCTTCCTGTCAGCAATACGCCTGATTGCCTGACGTCAAGACTTAACTGGGGATCTGGTTGCAGGACAGCTGGTGGTAGTGGATTCTACCAGGCACAGAGGGAGCACCGCTGCAACCAGAATCAGCCACAAGTCGCAGAGTAGATTGGGAATATGGAGGCAGGATGCAGGAGGGGGTGACTTCATCGCTTCCAAGCCTTCTACATTCTTTTACTAGATCTTTGGGTAACATTCCATTCACCATGGATCTGTTCCACCCTTTCTTCAACTTTGGATGACAAATGTGTAATCCAGATAGCGTGAATGCGATAAATCTAAGGGGCATAGTAACTCCAAGGTGAGCCACCCAGCGGGTTAAATTTCCTAATTTGTTTTTTTAAATGCCCAATTTTTCTCTCTCAAAACTGGGCTTGAAAGTGGGAGGAGATACAGGGCTATGAGGGGAAGGAAAACTTAAAAAAGAGGAGGGGAAAGTAGAAGAAGAAAATATAGTGCCATTCTGATCTCCCAAAGTCGCACTTCAGACACCGAACATGTGGCCCAGAACACACAGATTGCAGCTTCCAGGGCATGATAAGGTACCCAGATGGGATAAAGTACACAAATCAGGCCAGAACAGATTGAATGCTGCCAAGATGTTCAGCCTGGGCTCTTTTTTGCCAGCGATGGCTAATATAACTTTCATACCCCTTAAATTCCTACTAGTTTCGATAGTGGCACTACCATCAATAAACATTGTTTCGGAAATAAACATCGTTTCCACCAAATCCCCCAGTTCCTGCACCGATGAATTAGCATGTTGTGAATTCCCTGTAAGACAAAAACATGGCATCAAAACAAAAAGACACTGGGGTATATTCACAAGAACGTTTGATAACTACCGCAAGAGTAGCGTAACGCAACTTTCAATAACGCAGCCTATCACAGGAAAATAACCCCGTGTCAACGTGGATTTCACAACAAGGCGGTACCATGCAATAGTCCCCAGATAACGCGTCAAATGCCAGCGTGGAAATCAACACCACGCCCCAAAAAATGCGAAACGCGAGAAATCATGCGATGAGGCCAATCGCGGTACAAAAAGCTGCGAAAAGCAGCCTCAGGCCTGCAACTCCCACGCGTCTGGTGGGCAATTGCACCATAAAAACCACAGGCACAACACACCAGAAACAAGCCAAAGCACGTAGCAACATCCATGCACCCTGACCCAGCGCAGAGGGCAACGCGAACCCCATAACCCCCACAGAACACCAGCAAGGAACAACGGGGTCGGGGAAGGCCAAGGAGAAAATGGAGAGGAAGACGGGGTGCAGACCGCAGGAAAACAAGACCAAGGCCACGGAGGCGACAGAACACTACCAGCAAATGACCCACAAGCAGACCGCCTGGAATGCAGTCGCAGAGCCCAGGAGGCCAAGAGGCTCCACCAGGACGTGACAACCTAAACCAGGCACAAACCTGCTGCCAACAGGAAGGCAGCAACGGCGACAGGAGGTGGCAGTCCAGCGACACAGGAGGAGCAGGAGGAAAGCCAGGCCACAGTCATTAGTGTGGAGAGGGTGCAAGGAGTAGGGAGTACGGACACAGCTCGACAGGACCTGACACAACAATACCAGGGTGAGGATCAAACAGGGACTGTGGAGAGGGGGGTGATGGGCACTATGCCACACATGCACAATGAGGCGTAGCACACTGCACATCCACAATTACCCAGGGACATGTCCCCCATCCCAATAGCACACTGCAGCACACACACATAGCAATCACAGCACATACCATGACAATGTGGCACAAAGTGCAACACTCACACTGCAGAACAGGGGACACAACTGGGTCCACCCAGGCGCAGAAACAGAACAATCACATTGGACAGAGCAGGGAACTGTGAGATGCACATCTACCCCTACAACCCCACATCAGCCATGTAGGCCAAATGTACACTGTCCCAACTCAAATAGCCACCACCCCCCAAAAAGACACAATGTACATTGTCACACAGTCTGCATGTCGCCAAGAACAAGGTGTCAATACAATGCCAACATGCACCTCCCCTTCACAATGCAGAGGGACAAACAACACCTCCAGCAGGTCTGAACAGGCAACCCATCAGTGATGCCCGATATGAACACCACACCCCTGACCCCGACGCCCTACAACAGCCCATGGACATACCACACAACCCACCACCAGGACCAGGGCAGACAAGCTACTCAGAGGAGAACCGAGACTCTGCAACAGACCACACAGCATGAAGCACCCGCAATCACGGCTGCCTCACTACACGTCACCCACCCACACATGGCACCCCAATGCCAGGTAGCAGAACGCCAAAAGGAGGTGGCCCAACAGGTGAGGGTGTTGCCTAACCCATGAAATGCAAAGTAGAACACATACGTGGGTGTCCAATACCCTTCAGGGACCACCTACACCCCACAAAGGAGACCCACACCTCCACAGAGACACATGCACATATCATGTTGAACTGGCTACGGGCACTTGCGCCCGGCCCCTTTATTTGCAGGGCCACATGTACAGTGACGCCTGTGCTGGATGTGTGTGGGGTAAGTATAAGCCAGCCCGCATGGAGTGCTTGGTGCTGGCAACAACCTGAAAAGTGGACACCAGTGTCATGTAAAAAGAAAACACCAGCATAACAGAGTCAAATGCAGAGCAACATGGAGGGATCCGGAGTAAGGACAGAGGTCAACCAATATTCAGTCTGGACATTCTGTGAGTTGCAGTGCACTGAGGTAGGGGCACTAGAGAAGAGCGCGCTCATGTAGGATTGTGTCCCTTCGGGTTAGTCCTGATGCAGATGCAGTGGGGTGTGGTACACCTGCATCAACTTCCTCATCAACGTCCCAGGTCTCCCACACTGCCTGAGGTGACAGTTGCGTCCGCAGTCCACAGCGCAATACCCAGTATCAGATCCGGGTGTGTAGCTTGACTACCGCCACCAGTCTGCATTCCTGCCTTGGGGCTGCTGCCACCTGACCTCACATTTTCTGTGCCTTCTCCCGTCCGCACACTTGACACATCCTCCTCCTCATAGTCCCAGGTCTTCCCCACTGCATGAGGTGACATTGCTGCGCAACCTCACAACAGCACATAACTCAATCAGTAACGGACAATGGCTTGCGGTGCACTGAGTCACTGGCACCTGGAGTGCTGAGCAGGGCAGCAGGCTGATGATGGCATCCACGACAGGTCTGGGCAACTCCGTAGGTCTGTCAGGACCACCCTTTCGACTCTGGCAGATGGCGGTTGAAGGTGGTCCTTGCGGTGGTGGCGTGTGCCTCCTGCGGTGATGCGACGTCAGGGCCGGTCAAGACTCGATGCCATGTGTGGGCCCTTGTGGCCCACAGTTGGGGCCAGGGGAGGCGGACAGCGCAGGGCCACAGACACATGGCGTTGATCACGCCAAGACCATCACTACAGAGGCCATTCAATGTCTCAGAAGAAGGGGTCCCAGGCCTGACCAGTACAGAGTCAGTGGCCCCGGATGCACTGCGGCCGGCACAGGCACCCAGCCACGGGACGATGACTTGCGGTGCAGTCAGATGGGCCATGCGACCTGAGCAGGTCCCCATCAATGTCCGAGGTATATGTTGCGGAGGGTTTCGGGGGACAGTGGAAGGTGTCCTCCAGGGCATGATGCAGAAGGTCTGATGTTATCTGGAAGCAGCAAATGGAGGAGTGGAAAGCGCAACCCTCATCCTCACCAACAATTCAGGATCAGCTACATGAGGATGAAAACTAGCCCCTAGTCCAAAGACTCCAACGCCACCAATGTCCGACCAGTGAAGCTCTCCCCTCTTTCGGCTGGGGGGGACGCGTGTTAGACCTGTCAGCCCTAGGGTGGTCTTTCCCTATTTTTTTTCCTTTTTCGCCTCCTTTTTGCCACCATATTTTTACTGGACCTAGGTCTCTGGGCACCTTGCCACTGCTAGCCAGTGCTGAGGTGCAGGTGCTCTCTCTCACTCAAGATGGCTGCCACAGGCCCCTGCTACTGCAGAGGGGCCTGACACGCATACACACTAGTAGCCAGGGTCAGGCTGGGGTATAGGGATACAGTATCCATTCCATCCCCGCCTCTGGGCCACATAGCCAGGCATGTAGAAGGTTCCAGAACCTTCCGGGCTGTGGGAGGAGTTATGTTTTGCCGCCTTTGGGAGAGTCACCTGACCTAGGAGTATAAAAGGCTTGGAGGGAAAACTTTCTAGTCAGTTGATGAGGCACCACTGAACCTGGGAGAACCTCCGCCGGAGTATAGGCTTTAGGGCCTAGGGGAGACCTACACTACTGCTGCTGACAGGGCTGAGGTCCTGCTGTAGTAAGATAGCTGAGGAACGCCCACCACTCACTGACCTTGCCCAGTGTGAGGGGACCCAGGAAACCACCTTCAGCGTGCGGGGAGGAACACCAAGCACTCCCAGACCACCAACTCATCCCCCCCCCTCATAAGAAGAAACTTCTGACAGGAAACTTTGACAAGGAACTTATAACAAGGAACTTCTGACAAGAAACTTACAACTAGAAGCGCCTAAGAAGCAACCAAGCTGAAGCAGTCGCAAGACCCCTTAACTTGAGGAGGCCTGTCCGTCCAGCAAGGCATAAAGCCTAAAACTGCCCAACTGGGGATCACCAGGTAAAGCGCCGTACCCTGAAGCGCTAAACCTTCACCCCCTATTCACTTTTGCCTGTTGCTGGGCTGCCCCCAAGTACTTTGCCAGTCAGGCCTGCCCACAGGCTGCTGGTGCACCCTGCGTACTGTTGTCCCTCAGGTCACTGACCTTATGATGGAGATCACCGCCGCGGCCGCCGCCGCCTGAGAAGAGGCACCGTGTGTTGAGGTGCGCCGTCGCGCCCTCATCGGGGGAAGCGCTGAGGTAAAGGAAGCCCCTCAGGTGTGTGAGGTGAGGTGCGCCGTCCGCGCCCTCACCGAAGCCTCCAGAGACTGGGCCCTGGGCCCTCATCGCCGCCGTCGCGGCCAAAGAATTGCCCCCGCTGCCGTCGCGGCCAAAGAATTGCCCCCGCCGCCGTCGCGGCCCAAGAATCGTCTCCGCCGCCGTCGCGGCCCAAGAATCGTCTCCGCCGCCGAAGCGGCCCAAGAATTGCCCCCGCCGCCGAAGCGGCCGAAGAATCGTCGCCGCCGCCGAGCGGCCCAAGAATGCACCCGCCGCCGTCGCGGCCAAAGAGTGCCACCGCCGCCGAGGCGGCCCAAGAAATCGCTAGCGCGATCTTCAGCGAGGCCTCCAGGCCCCGCAGACGCCGTTGCTGAGCAACCAGGGGTCGCTCGGCGTGACCTGGGAAGGCAGCGCACCGATTGGGCGCCGGCCCCCAGTCACGCCCAGCACCGAAGGAAGCCCGGGAAGAGCCCCGGCAGTGCAGAGGGAGACGGGGAGCCGGCCGGAGAGGACTGCCGGCTCCCGCTCCCTTCCCCAGCAACCCTGAGCCCCCACCTGCACTTACCCTGAGCCCGGGGGCCGGAGGAGGGTGATCCCGGCCCCCGCAACGAGCCGCATACTTACTCCCTAATCCCGGGGGCCGGAGGAAGGCAATACCGGCCCTCACAATGACCCGCAACACCGGCCAGAAGGCCGAGGCACCCCCGACCGGGCCCCGCCCGACAGAACACGGGCCGGCCCGGAAGATCGCCAGTCGCCCTGAAGCGCGACCAACGACCACACCGCAGGTGAGCCCTGGAGGCCCCTAGGGCCCATAAGATGCCACTGGGGGCCGGGGGCCACTATTAACCCTTAAGATTTTAGTCCTGCGAGGCCCCAGAGAGGAGTGGTACAAAGGGGATGATGGATGGAACGTTTGAGCCAATCAAACACTCACCCCCAGTCAACTGATCTGGGTTTAATCCATCATCATTCTTTAGCTCACTCCACCACCCCAGTTCAGACATGGCCATATGCAAATCAGTCTGACCCTGTGCCTCATGGGAACAGTCCAGCCCGAACTGCCAAGCCATGTCTTCCCTGGACCGGAAACAAGCATCCTAGGACCGGTTTCTGGCATTTCAGCCGTCATCAGCCAGGCTTGCTTGAATCCAGTGGCAAAGTGAGCAAGGGACCCACGTCTGGGCATACCCCCGCCAACTTAGGGCGACCAAAGCGATACAAAAGGGGATGATGGACGGAACGTTTGAGCCAATCAAACACTCACCCCCAGTCAACTGATCTGGGTTTAATCCATCATCATTCTTTAGCTCACTCCACCACCCCAGTTCAGACATGGCCATATGCAAATCAGTCTGACCCTGTGCCTCATGGGAACAGTCCAGCCCGAACTGCCAAGCCATGTCTTCCCTGGACCGGAAACAAGCATCCTAGGACCGGTTTCTGGCATTTCAGCCGTCATCAGCCAGGCTTGCTTGAATCCAGTGGCAAAGTGAGCAAGGGACCCACGTCTGGGCATACCCCCGCCAACTTAGGGCGACCAAAGCGATACAAAAGGGGATGATGGACGGAACGTTTGAGCCAATCAAACACTCACCCCCAGTCAACTGATCTGGGTTTAATCCATCATCATTCTTTAGCTAGAGAGGAGTGGGCCTGGCCTGAATTAACCCCTAAGGGACCTAGAAGCCCCAGAATACAGGACATGTTGTTGGATTCCCCACATAGTTCATTCATGTATTGATGATGCCCACAGTATTTAATAATTTATGCCAATGCCTATTATAATTACTGCCTAGGCAATGGTTTTAACTGTTAAGTCTTTACCACAAGGGGAAAGTGTTTAATGGAGTTGAGCTGAAGTGTACACCGCCAAGAGTTGAAGTATTTTATGTTACAGGTGTACTGGAGTTGCGACGCCCACTGTACTGTACTGAATGTGGGTGCGCCTAGATTAATGCAGGCCTATTTAAATGTAACGTGAAAAGCCTTCTTTTAAATAATTGAGTATGCTAAAGTGAACTGTATGTTTAGGCCTATGTTTTATTAACGTACCTTGAGATCATTATTAAGTGTTACGTGAAGGAGATAATTCCTGCGGCCTCTTAGTGGCCTACAATGTTGATGAGCTATGCAGCTTTATTTAAAACGTGCATCAGTTGAGTAATATAATGAATTTGAATGTAGATCTGAATTAACCTGCCTTATCTGATGCCAACTTAATTTATTTATAAAAGATCTTGATTTTAAATACAAAAGCCTGGTGTGGTGTCATGTTATTGCGTTCGCATTTGTGAGTCAAAGTGAGAGTGTGCTGCACAACTGCCTTACACATTGCCTTCGCGTGCCTTTCCCGCTTCACGCCATGCTACCGTCTCGGACTCAGTAACCCCGGTTCCAACACCATGAATGTCAGGGAACAAACTTAGTGGCACAGGTGCTGTGAGGGGATGCAGTCTGCGATGATGCCCGTACACAGATGTGGACTCCAAGAATGCCAAATCAAGGCTCTGTGACCTACTGGACCGCAGTGTAGGCCGGAGGCAGCGGTCAGCAGTGGCCCACAGCCACGGGTCCTTGGCTCACAAGGCACAGAGTTGGTGACACAGTGTCAGTTGTCAGTAGTGTTCAATTACCTCCATGACGCTGTTCCTGTTCCCTCCGGACTGCAACGTGTCATCCTCTTACGCCCCTCCGTGCGTGCAAGGAAATGTATTCTGCCTTCTGAATTACCGATGTTCAGTTACAAATCAGTGATCCCACTCGTGCGCAGCATAGGCCGAGGGTAGTGGTCCGCGTAGGCCCATAGACATGTGTGGTTGTGATGCCATGCACAGACTTGTTGCCACCACATCGGAGGGTGTATAGTGTATTGTTCTCTGCATTAAATGATGTCCACTGCCATAGTGTAATCAAGACTCAGTTCCAAATGTGTGACCTACCTGACCATGGTGTAGGCCTGAGGCAGAGGTCAGCTCGGCCCATTCACCGAGTGTCGCCGGCATAGGTTGGATGGCCCCACCGGCCTGCGTAGTTCAGGTTCAGTGGCACCACGTGTAGCAGGCTGGCGTTGAACAGGGTTAGTGGCACCACGTGTCGCAAGATGCCCATATGGAACTATGCCTCACTGATTGGGGGGGTCTGGTGCTGTGGCCGCTGGCCCGGATTTGGGGTCACTGCCATGCATGACTCAAGACACAGTTCCACATGTGGGACCTACTGGTCCGAAGAGTAGGCCGGGGGTGGCAGTAGAGTACGTCAACGAAAATGGAATAAAGCGGGCCGGTGCTGTGGCAGCCGTGATGGTCTGAGGTGGCTGCCAAGGTCTCGGGCCTCGGGCTTGTGGCTTGCGCCGGCACGTGGTGGGCCCTCCTTTACACACGCTGGTGTCGGAAGGTGATCAGTGTGGTCTGGCTGCGCAGGGGCTGGCCTGACAGGTACGTGGACCAGCGTGCCGGGGTCCGGCAGGCGCACAGCATCTCAGGCAACTCCGATCATGGGGATGGCGTCGGCCTTGTGGCGGGGTGGGAGGCGCTGCCCTGGCAGAGACGTGGGTCTTTCCGGAAGTGGACCATGCCCAGGCCTCCGTGGTTTTTATTCACACCCCTACGCTGGCGTGGCATACGCCGGGCCATCCCACTCCGCTGACGCTTAGGGGGGGCATAAAAGGCAACATTTCCGCGAGGTCCCCCACCGGCTGTGGTGGAATGGTGGCATCCACTGTCCACTACACTCCATACGCAAGCGGTGTATGTCGCCATGGATATGGGTGTGTTCTGCATTCTGCAAGGTGTCCAGCACATCTCCGGCACTCTTGGCATGGTGTACTTTCCCAATCATGGTTCACCTGCATCCTTCACACATCCCTGGTTGCCACCTCTACCCACATTTGGCTAGTATGTGGCTGAGGTGCCATGACGTTGCTGGCTCATTTTCAGGGCTTGCCCATGTGGACATTGTAAGTTGTTCTGTCGTGTCTGGTGGGTGGGCATATTGTTGTGCCTGTTGTATGTGATTTTGTGACGTGTGCATTGCCTGAGTTGTGAGTTGCATGGTTGTGGTGTTGAGGTGTGTGGGGTGTTCATTTGTATATTGCCAAGGGGCTGTACATTTCCCTTGTTGCCATCCTGGGGACGCCGGTTGATGATGGACTGTCGGAGGATGAAGGTATCATGCACACTGGCTGTGTATTTGAAGGCGACATTGTTGGGTTTTCCACGGTGTTCTGTTGTTGCCTGCACATTGGTGTGAGACGTGTGCTTCCTGTTGCGGTGATTGTGTGCTGTGTCACCAGGGGGCACAGGTAGTACATGTGTGCTGTGTGTTGCCCCAACACGTGCGTGCATCCTGCTATGGCGTCTGGTCCTTGCTTGGTCTCCAGCGGATCCTGCGCATTGTGTTGTACGTATGGGGACTGGGGTACCAGGGTGATGGTGATTTCCAGGACAGGTGTGGGGGACTTGGATGTGGCTGGCTGTGGGACTCCTCCGACTCTGGTGGGTGTTGGATGGGGGGTCTCAGGGGCCAACAGATGCAGCCAAGCCATCAGCTTTGTGTCGGGTGGGATGTTGGTTGTCCGCTGTGTTGTTGCCGTAGGCCTGTTAGGCGATGATGGTCAGGATGCGTAGGTTGGTTGTCCCTTTCAGCCTGTAGTGGAAGGTGACATTGTCAGATGTTGGGTCTGTGCGGCTGGTACGTTTCCTGGGGTTCCGCTGTCTTTGTCTGCGCTGTGTCTGTGTTGGTCCGGGGGGGGTGTTCCGGGTGTGGGATGGGGTCCTGGGGTGGTGGGGGTGGGTGTTGTGGCCCTCTTCGGTGTCCAGGCTGCATGATGTGTGGCTCCATGGCATCTGTTGCCCTTCGGTTGTGGCCCTGGGCCGAGCTCCCTTTTGTGGTGCTGGCTGCCGTCCGACTTTACACCAGGTCAGAGCAGGTGTAGATTTCCTGGTGCTAACGGGCCTTATCACCTGTTTTGTGTTTTTATCGCAGATGTGGCTGGTCGTTGTGAATGTTGAGGTGTGCTGTTGTCTCTGCTTTTGTCACGGGAACGCCTACTCTGCATCTCATTAGCGATATTTGCGAGGGTCCTCTGTGGCGATGTTTTTTGCGGTTGCTATCGCGGGAAAACTGGTGCTGTGGGCTGTTTACACCGGCTTGTGAATGGGGGGGTAAATTTATCACGACTTTGGCTGGGATAACGTGCCGTTAATTCGGCAATAGCTCCTTGTGAATATGCCCCACTGTTTTAACTGGCACTGTAGATTCTTTAGCTATCATATCCTCTAACCATATGACTTCTATCGAGGGACTGTCAACTGCTGAGAAGTAGCCGAGGGGGTGGCTTGCAACATCTAATAAATGAAAGCCCACAATGGCATTGCTATGCAACAATCCCCTCTGTAATTAGACATACAAGGCAGGCCTGCCAGGTAGATCCAAGATGTATCCAGTCATTCTTAGCAAGTCCAAGGAGACGAAAACGAAACTTCAGACAACATCACCTTAGACCTCAATGCAATTGAAATGCCCTTAACTAACATAATGACTTTCAATGGTACACAAACCCAAACAATACTTGCCCTTAAGATATCCAATGTGCCAAGTTAGGCACAACCCAAGAGCAGGTATAAAGAAAATATTGGGGCATTTAAAAGACCTGACTTCAACTTTGCTACAAGTCAATCCATTTCCAAGTCAATCAACGTGATACGAGGACCAGCCTCAATCGAGAGAGGTGAAATCTATCTCCAATACCAAAACAACAAGCAGGGCTCAACTACCTGTGCTGTAACACATATTACAACCAACATCTCACATCGGAACTGGCTGATAGTTAAAAAAAGAGGGACAACAAGGACACACAGGAAAAAATACAAAGCACTGACATAGAGAATAAAACCCACCCAAAATCATATTACAAGATTGAATACTGCAACATCAGAACAATATTTGAAGAGGACTTCAGCAGACATTATAGAAAATACATTCTCCGCAATGTCTAAGAGAGAAAAGCTCTCCTTTGAATCGATTCTGAAGTGGAAAAACTGAAGAAAGCACCATCAGGAATTCCCAAAGCAATGCTGATTTAGGAACATGCAGCAGACCAACTACACAGCCATTGGAAAGCAAAGTAGAGACTGTTGAACTGGGCCCTTTCTACAGGGTTATCCCGAAACATCTTGCTTTCATTCTCCTGTTTTCGGGACCCGTTTTTGTTGGCTTTTAGGATTTTGCGCATTTTACCACTCCTAACAAGTGCTAAAATTCTTCTGCTGTCTCCCTTGGTGAAACTGGCTTATATCCAATTGGCACATTTAATTTACTTAAAAGTCCCTTATAAAGTGTAAAGTTCCTTCTCCTATTTGGGGATCTTATTTGATGCCAAGCACACCTGGAACAACATGGTAGCCTAATAGAGCCCTGTTGCTGGAAAAAAGCGTATTAGAAATGTTTACCTTCATTAAGAAACTTGGGTTTAAACCTATCCCGGAAATAAAAAAAAGTTTATCATGCGAAAGCTATATCTACGGCCATCTATGGGGCAGGAGTCTGGGGAATGGCGGTAACTGATAATATGCAGCGAATAGAGGATGTTTTTTTATAAAAAGCTGTTAGGTCTTCCTAGTAGTTGTTCGAATTTTAACTGTCATATGGAACTTGTAGCGCCATTTTTATTAGATATAATCAGTTTAGTGCCTATGCTACTGTGGCACTCGATTTGGAGAAGGAAGACTGTCAATTTGAACCAGAGTATTCTTAGGGATTGTCTGAAATTGGATTCTGTACACAAAATAAGGTGGTTGCAATATGTAAAATGTTCATTTTGGTCACTGGGGTTATTAGAATTTTATGAGAATCCTTACAGATGCTCGCTTATTTTAAAGCAGAGAATCAAGGTCATCTTTTTAACAAATGCAGAGAGAGAGAATGGAGGCTGTTGGAAAACGAGGCAGTACTTGTGAGGCCTGCACAAATAACATGACTACATTTGTCCTTCACTGGGAACCAAACACCCCATTGTAGCGCTTGACTCTCAGAGGGTAGCATTGCAGACCAGTCTAAGGCTTACTCAAGGGAGGTGGTGTAGGCTAGTAATCGCCATTTACCGGTACGCAGAAATAACACTCAATAATTGATTGTCCAGTCTGTACTTTGCTTTATAAAAGGAAGAGTACATTTATTAAACACACACACTACTCAATACTATGCACCAATTTACAAATATACATAAGCTGTTGGAATTACTTTGTGACAGTGCATAACATTTCCACCCCTCCCGCAGGGGGGGGGGGTCTAGGACCACCACTCCGATGTATGCACATCATCTTGCCCCCTAATGCAGTGGGTTGACACAACCTGGAGCGAGGGCCTTGCCACCTTGCACCATCCCAATGGCGACCCACCCCATCATCTCAACAAGCATTAAAAATAGGTACACCTGCCATGGTGACACATAACCCTGACTGAGCATCTCATACTGACCATACAGTATACACCTCTACATCTTAGGGGCTAACAGTCTGGGTTGTTCTTCACCTAACGCAGCAGCAAGAATACATGTTTAGACATCACTTTAAATGAGGTACTTATCATAGCTGATAACAGTTGTAATGCATTGCAATCACAGCCCCTTAAAGGCATCACAGTTATAATCACAGGATTAAGCATATACAGCCAGACAGCATAACAGGAATGTCCGGCAACATAACCCCACTTTGCTTATGAATTCACATTACACATATGACTTACAGTCCCACCATAGAAATAACATTGGTAAATAAACTTCTCGTGCAATTGCACCTCTTCATCTCCAGGGGATGCCCTTCCACAGACATCCCCACACAGCCTTCCATACATTGAGGCAGTCCCTAACGCACCCCCAGCTGTAGAACAAAAGTTCCAGCCCCGGAATGTTTTGACTGTGGGCTGAGCCCTTGAGGGCTTATTTCTTTGGAATCCCCCAGAGACTTAGGGGGGGACTTTTCCTCTTCGTGCTGGGGGAGACTGCGTTGCTCCTGCAGCTCCCCCTGCACCTTTGCATCCCGTAGTGGTGACCCCGTCCTCCTGGGGCCACCACGCACAGAGAACAAGCCGTTTTTCCTTGCAGGCTGGTCCGGGCCTGCAAGGCATTATGGGGCGAGGGGCTCCTGCACTGTGCAAATTAGGGCAGCAGCTCTCCCTCTGCTCCGGGGTGAGCTGCGATGCACCGCTGGCAGCCTCACGCCGCTCCTGCCCATCACTGGGGGTACAGTCCCACCTGGACCCCGTGCATGCCCACCGGTGAGTGCATCCAGCGCGGGGAGCCCACCCCCAGCTGTT
Organism: Calotriton arnoldi; assembly: GCA_963921515.1. NCBI lineage: Eukaryota > Metazoa > Chordata > Amphibia > Caudata > Salamandridae > Calotriton > Calotriton arnoldi. Next base: position 96,326 of record CAWUFW010018905.1, on the reverse strand, counting down.
CCTCGTTGGCCCGGTCCCACCCGGGCCCCTTGCTCCTCCTCATGCCAAATGTTGGAGAGCCACCTGGGGAGCCCACCCCCGGTGGCTCCCGCCGGCTCCCCGCCCGGCCCGCACTCTCTGGTGCGGCCGTGGGAGCCGGAGTGTCCATTTCGGTCTGCCCGCTCCGGCAGGCAGACATGGAGGCAGCCTCTCCCTTGGCGGGTCTACGGGGGAGTGCGACGGCACTCCCCCACCTTCCTGCTGTCGCGGGGGAGTGCAGCGGCACTCCCCCCTCCTTCTCCACCGCATGGGGGCCCGGAGTTGGGGATCCCAGGCCCCCCTCTGGGGCAACTTCATGGGGAGTGTGATGGCGCTCCCCGACTTGGCTTTGGCGTCGGGGCCCAGAGTTGGGGTCCCGGGCCCCAGAAGAATCTTCATGGGGAGCGCGACGGCGCTCCCTGGCTTATCTTCGCCCGCGAGGGGGGTTGCGCGACAGCGCGCCCCCCTCCTCTTCTACACAATCACCGGGGCCCGGAGTTGGGGGTCTCGGACTCCTCAACTTTCTTCGAGGGGGGCGCGGCGGCGCTCCCCCTCCCCCGATGTCACCGGGGGCCAGGGTGGGCTCCTGGCACCCCTCATGGGCATTTTCACGGGAGCGCAACGGTGCTCCCCGGCTTTACTTCTTCCGGGGGCAGCCCCCGGGACCTGACCCACCCCGGGGGCACATCTTGGACCGGCGGCGGAGCCCCACACACTTCATGGTCGGTCCTTGCAGAGGTCAAATGTTGCCTACCTTCTGGGGGGCGTATCTCGGCCCCCAGGCGGCCGATTTGCTCCATTTTGGCCTCTTCTTGCTCCTGGTGGCGCGCCCCAGCCACTGGGAGCACTTTCTTTCACCCTCCTGCGCTCAGGGAGGGTGAGGTCATCATGTCCCGGTCTTCTCTGGCTCCCTGCGCCAGCCTTTTGCCTGGCTCTCCCCCTGGGCCTCTCTTCTCCTTGCACAGAGGCCCGGGCTTCTGCTCCCTGGTCCTGGTCTCCCCTTGTGACGCAAGTCAGGGTCCTGGGCCAGTCTGGAGGTTTTTCCTTCCAGCTGCCCATGGCGCCAGGCTCCAGCACCAGTCTTCCTCCGCAGACCACACCCCAGAGAGGGCTCCTCTTCCTGTGCAAGCTCTTTTAAGAGAATTTGGAGGGGGCTGGCAGGAAGTCACTGCTTGCCCTATCAAGCAGCGACACATCACCTCTCTGCCCCTGCTCCCTCCTTCCTGCCCAGGCCTCTGGGTTAGTTCAAAATGGCGTGGTCCAGGGGTCTCATGCCACATGGTCTCTGAAAAGCCCCTTCCCCCCTTGCTGCCTTCTCTCCAGAGTAGCTTGGTGCCCGGCACCAGGTGACAGCTGCTGATGGATTAACCTGTAGCTCCACCCATCTTCTCTTCTTGGAGAGGAGACCTTCGCCCTTGGAATGCTTGTAGTGAAGGGCTAGGCCTCTGAGGCTACAGCTTGGGGAGGAAGGTCATTAATCCAGCCTGGCAGGGTCAGCCACACCCAGGCTCTGGTTATGAGCTGACTCAGAGGAATATGACATTTCTGGATGACCCAAAAGCAGTACAGATATGACTTTGGACTCTGCAGAATAGTACTTCTCACCTAAGTTACAGTGGACTTTAGTGCGTGTCTGGAATTTGTAGGCCCTATGGAAGTGAAACTATCCCATGTGATCCCCATCCTCATAGGGGAATAATGAAGTGGTCTTTCAGTGAAAACAGTAAAGCACACTGACTTTCCCTTACATGTTTCTTCCCATTGTATAAAGCCTATTCCATGTCACCACCCAGCTCTGCATAATTCCTGCCACACCATTCAATTTGTAGCTGCTCCTGGGCTGCGCACACCAGAAATCTCCCCTGCGCAGCCCCTACACGTGTGCACACGCATGTACACACGTGTCTGCATGTAACCAGCCCGGTGCCCCTTACTCCTGCTGCAGGGCAGTGGCCTACTTTCACCAGGGGGACACCAGTAAAATCCCCATGCAGTCTCTTTCATCATGAGTTCACTGTGGATCAGTCCCAACTTATGAGGCTCTTCCACCGTAAAAGCTCAACAATTAGGTGTTCAAAAAGCAAAAAATCCGGGCGGCTCAGATGGTCAGAACCACCTTCTAACAGAGGCTAAATGCATGAAGTCCTTGATGAGGTCATATCTATTGTCTCAACCCATTATACAGGATTTGCACTCCTATTCAGCCATAGTAACAAATCTCCAGCATCATTTTATCTTAGTGCAGTTTCGGTTAAATTATATCCCAATGATGCTGGAGTATCCAAGACATGTCCATTCTGTAGGAGATTTGCCACTGTGCCCTTGTGACAAGTTGTCACCTCAAACAGTTTTACGTCATTTATTTTTTGTGGATTCTACCAGGTGCGGAGGAAAAGATTTATTGTGCCCCGACTCCGTAGATACAATTTTAGACAATGCCGGGTAGCATTGTATTTCATCCAACAGCTAGCAGGTCCTTTTGTATGTTATTCCTTGTCAACATTTTATGGTCTTCTTTGAAGAGTAGGAGTTTGCAATCTGACATATAATGTTGTGCTGATTTATGAATTGTTGTATAATGATCTTTTATTGTGACCAGAAATGTATTATGCTGGGATGATTTTTGTAATATTAATGTTTCGGTAATACGCTTTTATGTGTCTTAATCTAAATTGATGTATTTATTCGATATCCTTTATATGCTATAGAAATTATAGCAAAATGAAGATTGATTTATTGATTGATTGTAAAGTGGTACTACATGTACCCAGGGCCAGTAAATTAAATGCTACTGGTGGGCCTGCAGCACTGATTGTGCCACACACTTAAGTAGTCCTTAAAATATGTCTCAGGCCTGCCATTGCAGTCTGTGTTGTTGTATTCCTCTTAGGATGTCCGTATATAGGTTTTCCTGTATCATGTCCTTATATAGGCACAATTCGCCCTGCCCTTATATAGGCATAAAATCCCAGTCCTTATTTAGGCATTAAACCGTGCACTCCAAATACAGGCATGGTCTCCGACATCCGTCCACCCTAACGTCACAACGAGTTCTTGAACAACAGACCCTTAGGCTTCGGGAGTTTCCCTAGCACAGGACTATTGATTTCTTCAAGGACTCATCTATTATGCTTGAACCGTTATACCTTAGGGGTTCATTCATGACGTCTTCCGCTGTCCGATTCATGTCAATGCTAACATTCTGAGGTACCTCTCAGGTATAAATATACCTTACCTAGCCCTTGTAAACTAGAGGAGACCTCGACTTCAGAGGAGCCCGTTTCCCGGCCTGATGCACTGAGAAGACGCTGTCATCCCTGCACGCAGAGAGTCCAGCTTCCAGTGATCTGACTTCCCTTGCAGGGTGTTGGAGTTGGAGTCTGGCAAGAGATTCCCACCTCTCTCATTCTTAAGGTATGGAGCTGACTAGAACCTAGAGGGACTCTTGGCATACTAGGCATACTAGGCGTAACACACTCTTAGTGTACCATAGTAAGGAATACTTCACCTACTTCATACCTCCCCTACACCTAGGTTAGGTTAGGTACATTGGGGTAGAACTAGCTTAGAAACGCATCGTATGAGTACTCGCATTTTTAGTCTGTGTTATTTATGTAAATGAATATCTACTAAAGATCATTCTAGCGCAGTATTATTTATTTCTACTGCTTACGCTGTACATTATTTATCTTGCATACTGTCTTGTGATCGTAACTGCACATATTACTTACACAAGAAACAAGACTGTTCAATAAACCTTTTATTGAAACGCCCGTCTATTCTTTCTGTGTAACTTTGAGGAAAACTAAGCATGCACGATTGAGCTGAGTGAAACGGTTATCTATTGTTTCCACGACTCTGGGACACGTTCTGATTCTAAAGGGAAACAAAGTGGTCATGTTTTGCGGCTGCCAGAAACTACTCCCTTCTTGTTTGTCAAGGAGTTTCTAGTGGCCTCTGAGATAGCTGGCACAAGTAATTAAGTTTAATATACTCGATAGGGACATACCGACCTCAGTCCTATGTCAAGCCTATAGGGTATATTATTCCAATGCGCAGAGCCTATTAGGGAAATAGGAGCTACACTACATGGCGCCCAACGGTTTGGTAAGGCGGTAATTTAACTTTAGATACTGAGTAACTCAGCTGTGCTTTTTCTTCAGAGACCCCTACCCATATACTCCAAAAGACGTCTGGAGTGGGCAGGGTTAAGTATCCACCACAGCTACATAGGGAAACACCCTATATATTAGCTGTTTGGTTTGCTCAACGTTGAAGGATACAGTGTTCCAAAATATTGTGCACCTTATCTTTGTTTCCTTGAAACTTGTTCTACATTTTTCAAAAAACAAATGTCCATACACGGGGACGATGCCACAAGAAACGGTGGAGCTGCGGCTGATCCAGCCCAAGCAGCAGTTTTTAACATTACAGGTTTAATTGAAACCGAGGAGGGTGTCATAAACATCCCTCCAAACTTAAGAAGATCCATCACTCTAAAACTCATAAAACACGGCCTACCACCAAGAGGCGGTAGAGCAGTTTTCATGATAGAGGCACATGAATCCTTTCAGACAGAGGTATTCTATTCATGGGTAATATTTCCTGAATCCAATCCAGTAACACACATGTTTCACTTCTACAAAGAAGATGATCCACCAGAGGAATATATTCCTTTCGAGGATATTGAAATTCCACTAACATACCAGGAGCATCAGCTCTGGTTTAAAGGCGCCCTAAAACATCACAGAAACATTACCAGGCTCGGTCCACTAGGTAGACCAGGAGCAACATGGCCGATTCTAGCCGGCTACACACCTCATCCTGAACTGGATATAATGTCAGATGAGGAATTACTTACTCAACTAACAGAGTTAATAAAAATCTACAGACAATTGGTTCAATATGTCATGCGGACTTTCACAGTCGAACCACCATTAACCATTCCAAATCAGACCCCTCACTCGGGGAATACACTAAAAATTACACCACAGACTCTATACGCAGTCATGGGTAAAATGCTCACAAAACGTGAGCAAATTCCATTCTGGATAGCTCAAAAATTACTCAAATCGAAGCAGTATTTCCAAATACTAGCCCGTATGAGAAACACAGAATCCTAACAATCAATTTACCAATGGGGATCACACCACAACTGGAAGACTGCACCACTTGGGGCTCAGTCTTTGCTGCCATCTATACTAAAACACATGGTATTCCATCAATTGCGGTAATACCTGATGTCCTGAAACAAATTCAAAATGAATACGGGGCAGAGCCTGCTCTGAATTTAGGTATGAAATTACTGAAAAATTTCGACCAGGTCTCAACAATAATATTATCTAATATTAAAGGGGAGGCAGCAGCAGTGGCGATCCGCCAACGATTAAGGGAATTCGATGTTACAGAACATCAAACTGAGCTACCCAGAATAATTGAACAATCATATGCAGAATTAGGCAGAGATAGTTTGGGTGGAAGACCAGTGAAACCAAAACTATCTGAAAGTCCTGAGAAGGACTCTATTAAACAAACTCCTACATCTTCTAAAAAGAAGTGGGAAACTACTAAACAAAACTCAAACGAGAAACGTTCTCAATCCCGAGGTAGGTCTCCTCAAAAGGAGCCCTCTGAAAGGAGGTATAACCTCAGGAATAGGGATAATTTGAGAAAACCTGACAGGTATCAAGATACTGATACACGTTCCTCTCGTACCTTTCAGATCTCGTCACGGACTTCGGAAAGAAGAGGACGATCAGAAAATAGAGAAGAACGCGTGAAATCCAAAGAAGATAAACACGCTACAAAAAATAAAACAAAACCTCAATTCTCCAAAAGAAAGTAGCAGGTCTGAAGATCAGACATGCCGAGAATACTGAGAACACAACTCAAGAACGGAGAATGGGCCCAGACAATGCTGGACAGTGCAGCAGAAGTCACAATAGTTCGCCAGAACCTGAAGGAACTTCTGGAGATAGTGGACTTGAATGAGTACATTACAGTTGAGACTGTAGACACCAGGGTTAGTACTCCACAAAGGTTATATGAAATAACACTCCGAATGGAGGGAGACATACCTAGACAGGTGAAAGCACTCTTTTGGGAAAAACTTTCAAGGGGCTATGACATACTTCTAGCAGAAAAAGACTGGCCACCACAATTTGTCAGGGAGTGCCCACATGGCGAGGACATTATTATGCCTGCCTTCTCTAACCATATTCCAATTCATCTAAAATATACTTATGCCAGGAAATGGGCAGTAGCCCAGGCCCCAGCATTATATAAAAATCATGTAGGATGGGATGAGGACTCACCTCACCATAAAATACATCTGAAACATGAACCAACTGCACAAAGGCAGTATCCAATAAAGCAAGAAGCTAAAAAACAGGTCAGGGAGATCTTAGATCAACTTGAATACCAAGGGGTGATTGAAACATGCACCTCCTCAATGAACAATCCTTTGTTTCCTGTCTCCAAACCAGACAACACCTATCGTCTAGTTTTGGATTACAGACACTTAAACACTTGTTGTAAAACATTTGCAGTGCAAAATGCCCATAGCACAGCATTAATGAATAACATTGTGCGTAAAAAATATAAAACCACATTGGACATCTCAAATGGTTTCTTTTGTCAAAACATAGCACCTGAAAGCAGGTACTTAACAGCATTCTCCATAATGGGGACCCAGCGTCAATTTTGTTGACTCCCACAAGGGTTCAAGAACAGCCCGGGGTTATTCTCAGCGAGAGTAACAGAGTTGCTGCAAATTTATGACAATGAGGCATTGTCCTATGTCGATGACATATATCTGACGGACGATGACCTGGACAAACACTTGAACAGGGTAAGCACCATTATACTGGGCTTCGCCTCTGAGGGCTACAAGTTCAACTTTAAAAAGTCCCGAATTGCCCATCTCAATGTCCTATTTCTAGGATATGAGCTTTCAAGTGAAGGCAAGAGCTTGGCAGCTAACTTTTTAGAAAACTGTGCGCAGCTCCAACCTCCAAAAACGCTAAAAAACTTACAATCCATCCTGGGTTTCCTAAATTTTGGAAGAACATACATTCTAAATTATGCAGAAAGGGTTAAACCTCTCTACGCATTAATCAAACCTGATTACTCAATCAAGAATTGGACACAAGAACACACAGAAATCTTGCGTTCACTACAGGCTAACATGTTAGCAACAAATCACTTACAAACACGCGTAAGTCAACGCAACCTGGTGATCCGAATAATTTCGGGTCAATGCGGATTCACCTACTTAACCTTCAATGAGGGTGAGAAAATACCAATCGCATACAAATCTCATTTGTACACACAAGCGAAAATGCGCTATACTTCAACTGAAAAAATTCTAACAGCAGTTCAAACCGCTGTAGCAAAAGAAAGAGCCCTAGCCCAAGGGAAACGTATTATTGTCGTAACCCCAGTACCGGCTTTAGAAGAGGTCACAAAAGCAAGCATTCTAAATGCTAAAGCATTACATCCAAGATGGATACAGTGGGTTAATTCTCTTGCTGCAACAGATGTTGAATATGTTTTTGATCCTGATTTAAAAACACAAGCATTCCTGCAATATGAACAAGAATGTCCTCTGCCCACTGAAATTCTGCCTCTCGATCAGTACGAATTCATAATTTACACTGACGGATCCGCACAACCCGCAACAGGGGGTAAGCAAGCTTACAGTGCAGCGTGTGCAATCGTTAAAGGTCGCATGCGAGATGGTATCTTCAGACCTATGGTCACAAAAACTCAATCTCTAGGAGATTGTACAGCTCAGCGAGCTGAACTACAAGCATTCAAACTGGCACTTGAAAGTACAGATCGAGAATTCCCCACACTAATAGTGTGCGATTCCTTTTACTGTGTTCAGTCGTATAATGAATATATACAAAACTGGCTTGAAAATGGTTCAAAGATGCGAAAGGTGGCACAATAAAGCATAAAACGCTTTGGGAACAAGTAGTTCAGTTGAAAAACGAACTACCAAAGGCTCACGTGATCCACACACTGAGTCATCAACGTGATGGCGTTCACGTTGCAGGGAATTCATTGGCTGACGAAGCCGCAAAGGGGGCTGTTCAGACGGCTTCCGTAGCTGCGATCACTCGTTCAAAAACAAAAATAGACAGTGAGATAATGTTGGCTGTCAATGCTACAAGCAAAGGCAGTGGTGCAGCGTTACCAAAAAGGTTTCCACTCAAGTACTCTTATGTAATTGATGCGAACAACGTTCCTTTTGCTCGAATCCCTGGAGTGGGGGATAGGGTAATTCCAAACATGGAACGTAGAGCATCTTTGATTTATGAAGCACATTTGGGGGAAGGTCTGTCACATCAAGGGATCTCTAAAACAATATTGACGTTAAAAGAGATGTACTGGTTGCCTGGAATGAATACAGAAATCCACATCTTCATCAATAACTGCATAAACTGTAATGTACAGCGTGATGCAGAACGCCACCAGACACCATGCTACGAATGTAGCTGCCCAGTACAGACACCACTGTTAGACAGCATTAGACTATCTACGCGCATGCGTCCTTCTGGACAAATGCAATCCCACAAATACTGAAATAAGGTTCCTATGGATATGGCCTCAGCGCTCGGCTGACGCTCGAACTGTTATAAAAGATTTGCGAGTCTTTATCGGCACATACGCAATAGGCACGCTACATTCTGACCAGGGCCCTGCGTTTAGCTCTCGGGCTTACACAGAAGCCATGGCCAGTCTGGGTGTTGCATTGCGGTACCCCTCTCCATTCCATCCTGAGGGAAATTCGGTTGTGGAAAGGAAAAACCGGGACATAAAGCAGTCTATAACAGCTAGGGTATTAGGTTCGGGTGATGGGTGGGTCAAACATCTTTATGGGGTCCAACGCTCATTAAATAACTTGCCAAGAAGTTCTCTAGGGGGGTCACTCCATATGAGGTCCTATTTGGGACAAGAATGTGGGTACCAGACCTCGATCACGTAGGCACAGTGGTGGAAAATAAACCGTTTGATATCAAAGATCGTTTGGCTGTTTTACAGGAACTCAATGAACTAAGATCGAAACAAAGCAACGTATTCCTGCAGCCAACCACCACTGGGGAAAACCGGCGGTCCCAGCAAGGCCTGTCTGGATTCCAAAAGTTGGGGATCTAGTCAGAGAAAAGATTGCGGACAAGAAGGAATTTGGACCTTCTTACAGACAACCAGTACCTGTCCTAGCAGTTCAAGGAACAAGAACAGTACTTCTGCCGCCCCTTGCTGGAAGAAAGGAGAAAAGATTTGTGTCCATCGACCTCATCAAACCACAGTATGTGGCCAATACTAAATAGTAGGCCTCGTGGACTCCGACCAAGTAGCAGACACACTCCTCTCGCTACTATCCAAGAGGTTCAGACTGAAAGACTGATAACAATTGGGACTTCAGCAGTAACAGATGAAGGACTGAGCAACAATGCAATGGAACTCATCCCTCTTGAAAATCAAGTAACAGTTCGTCCAAATACACCTGTCTACACCAACGTAGCAAGTGATCAACTGGTTCCAGCGATTTCTACAAATCCTGATGCAATTTCAACAATTGACAGAACTGCTTCTGGCTATTTCATTAACTTTGATACGTTCTCAGAAGATCCGAGTGAACCTGAAACGACGCCAGCATCATTAACATTCAAGCAGCAAGTACAAGACTTTCTTCACTTTCTGAAAAAGACTTATCTGGTTTCACCATGGATTGAACTCTGGATTATTTCTGGAATATTTGTTTTCCTGCTTTGGCTAGCTTTGGTTATGACTATGAGCGTGCTTATAAATGGCAGATACATCCATGTGAACACTGAAAGAAAAGATGTGAACTTACTTTTGAAACCTCATAAATCTTCCCATCATGAAGCAAGAGACTTGTCAACAGTGAACATCACAGCCGTTCCTATACAGGATGGTATAGTGTGGGACAAAACAGATTTTGATATTTTTGGCCCGACGGAACAATTGAACATTCCACATTTGTTTAAAATTTCACTAAGTGATCTAATTTCGTCCAGTACCTATTCAGATGATTGGGACTTTGAGACTGTTAACGATTTAATGTTTGACCTAGAAAAATCTGCTGCATTTTCTAAAAGTGAATATTTAGAGGGTTCATCAGACTATGAACAGCTGTATTGCTATAACCACTATGGTCATCATTATTTGCATAAATCTGCATACCCTAGAAATGTGTTTATGTTTAACCAATGGGAGCATTGTCCTACACCACCAAAAGGTAGTTCAAAAACATTTGTTAATAAGTTTCCATATTTTTCAGGTTACAATACATCTGATCCAGAAACGTTTTACTATAAAAATGTAAACAAAACAGGACTGAAAATTATGTTAACAAATACAAAACAGATTTACTCTGCAGCATTTATTGCCCAACTGTCTAGACAGGGTTTCGACTTTTGGAAAGACACAATAGACACAAAAACTGTCTGGGGTACTAAAAATTGGCAAGTACAGGGGATAGAAGCTTTATTTAGAGCCTGCATCATCCCTGAGCAAATAATGTTTTTGAATGAAACTATCCAACAAACATCTTGTCTTGGTCTAGCCAAGATCAAAGAGATGAAAACACCTTCTGTACCAACACCTGTTAGTGATAACAGTACACAGGCAGCGGTTACAGTTGACAAAATACTACAACTCAACAGATCTAATCCTGATTGGAGAAAATGGTTGATCTGGCCCACAGACACGAACAACTGTCAGGAAAGGTTCCTGAATAAAACTCAGGGCTTTACTATTCATAGGCCAGACCCAAGATACGTCCAAAGACAGCATCCGGGGGTAGTAACAACATACAGTGTAGGTAAATTATGCCTCGATTGGCTGCAGAAATCTACACTACAGGATGTGAAACAACACTTATCCTTACTTAAAGAAGACACAGACCTTAGGGAATTCTCGCTTGGACTAAGAAAACCGCGTCAAAAACGTTTCATATATGCCGGCATTTATGCTGCCTATAATGAAGCATGGAAAGTGTCACAGATGGAGGCCGCAGAACGAATACATGAACTTGATCGTATTAATTTAGAGAAAACCCTCTCTGTGGTCGACAATGGGTTAACAACTTTGTCCTCCATAATATATTCATTGGATGGCATTGTATCCTCTGCTATCGACATACTGGAACAAGATTTGGCGATGTTACAACAAGGCCAATCTCAATTACGTTCTATTGTGGTATTAAGCTGGACGCTGCAATCTTTGCGTGCAGGCTATGTGCCTTGGCGTTTTATCAACACGTCAATTCTGTTTGCAGAATATAATCTAACTGATAAACAGATCGAACTGGCACAAAGAGGAGCAAAGTATACAGTGCTGGGCATTGAAAAACTGGAAAAGTTACCATTCACAGTGGCAGAAAAACCAGCTACAGAATGGCTTATTCATGGCAAAATCTGTGACTACTTTTCAGTTTCAGTATTGCCTGAAACAAATGCAAGCAGGCAAATATGAAAGGTTGGGTAAGGAATACATTAAGACATCTTGGAATTTACCATACACATATAGATGTTGGAGTGGGGATCGTGAAGTGTTTCTGAGCGGTACACACTGTAAAAATGCACTGAGCGGTTCACTAATATGTCAGGACATTTCTTTACACGGGGCTTGTAATGGTTCTGTGGCAAATTTGTCTTGCCACCAGCAGGGTACACCAGCTGCTGTGATTAATCCAATGTTTGGGCAACTTTCTAATGGGAGTTACCTCATGTTGAATGATCAGAGTTGCTGTGGCATGTTGCCAGGCATCCCATATCTAGTAACGGTCAACTCCAGGGTCACTTGCTGTATGCAAGTATTGTTTGCCCCAATAGACACAGTCAGGGAGTCGCCTTTGTGGCCTTCGCTGAACGTCTCTTTTATAAGATTTGATACTTTAAGCAGAATGAAAGCCATGCTTTTACAACAAACAGTGCCTTTGACCTAGGCCAAAGAAACATATGATCTACAAGTAGCAAGGACTTCGGCTGAGATACAGACTTTAATACGTACAAATTGCCCTATACATTTCGTGGAAATGATAGGACGTATCTTTAACATGTCTGATACAAGCGGAATTGTACATGTATTTAAGACCATCTGTTCCGGTCTGTTAACACCTTTCCAGGCAATACTCGGAATAATCCCAAACTTTGCACATTCGGTGTTTGGTGGCATACCATTAATTCTAGCACTTGTTGCCGGAATTCTATTTCTCTTCCTGCTATTACGCTATGGCCAGCCTATTCGCAGACATCACTCCGAGCGAAATGGAGAAAGCTCTCCTTGAACGAAAGTGCCGTGAGCGAATAGTGCAGCTTTTGGGCATGAATCGTCTACGGGAACTTAATACCACGTGGTTCCTGTCGTTCAGACCAATCTGGCAAGATTGCATCTTACCTGTTCTACGATGCCTGCTATGCGGTGAAGAATGCATGTTGGACACCTGTCTAACATTTCCATCAGCTACGCCAACGGATGTCGATACTCTGCTGGACCCGATAACGGCCCATGCTCTGTGTTGTCCCCAGAGGCTACCAATCCTGATGACGGCATTCATTGAGATCTCACAGATGCTTCCGGCTGCTGCTGAGGTACGAGATGGATCTACAGGCACACAGGTAACAGCGGACGCGAACATTGCTGCGGCATCCTATGCTGGAAGCGATGCTTCACATCTCTGTGCAATTAATCTACTACACGATGTCTTCCGAACGTCACCAACTATGGTGGACGATATTTTGTCTACAGAAATAGATCATCTCATGTTTACACCAGACCCGTACACTGACTCTGATTCAGCCCACAGTGTTCCAGAGATGCAGTAACAATTTGGCCTTCATATTTCAAAAACTTGGAACTCTTCCCTTATTGGACATTTTTTCCGTTTTTTGTTTTTTTTTCAAATTAAATGGCACATCAATCTGCTTGAAGTAAAACTATTCTTATAGTACGGACTTCGCGGTACTTCCACAGACACTTAGTCATCTTGTTTGTCTAAAAAGTTCATTAATTTCCATGACATGAAATGACTTTGATTTTGAACGAACTTATCGATCATTTTTTTGTCACATGTAAATATTACTGCTTATTTCATTCAAATTGCATTTTATTTTCAAATATATGCCTGAAATGAGAAGCAATGCTTATAAATGTACAGTACTTTTTGCATTCTAATAGGTTTTTTAAATGCCTTTTAAATGGTTTTTAGAAATATTTTAGCAATATGCGGTACTCCATTTTATGTTTAGCATTTTAAATGTTTAGCATTTATATTCTTATCGTACACACGAAAGTGGAGTGGGTGTTGTATTCCTCTTAGGATGTCCGTATATAGGTTTTCCTGTATCATGTCCTTATATAGGCACATTTCGCCCTGCCCTTATATAGGCATAAAATCCCAGTCCTTATTTAGGCATTAAACCGTGCACTCCAAATACAGGCATGGTCTCCGACATCCGTCCACCCTAACGTCACAACGAGCTCTTGAAGAACAGACCCTTAGGCTTTGGGAGTTTCCGTAGCACAGGACTATTGATTTCTTCAAGGACTCATCTATTATGCATGAACCGTTATACCTTAGGGGTTCATTCATGACGTCTTCCGCTGTCCGATTCACGTCAATGCTAACATTCTGAGGTACCTCTCAGGTATAAATATACCTTCCCTAGCCCTTGTAAACTAGAGGAGACCTCGACTTCAGAGGAGCCCGTTTCCCGGCCTGATGCACTGAGAAGACGCTGTCATCCCTGCATGCAGAGAGTCCAGCTTCCAGTGATCTGACTTCCCTTGCGGGGTGTTGGAGTTCGAGTCTGTCAAGAGATTTCCACCTCTCTCATTCTTAAGGTATGGAGCTGACTAGAACCTAGAGGGACTCTTGGCATACTAGGCATACTAGGCGTAACACACTCTTAGTGTACCATAGTAAGGAATACTTCACCTACTTCATACCTCTCCCTACACCTAGGTTAGGTTAGGTACATTGGGGTAGAACTAGCTTAGAAACGCATCGTATGAGTACTCGCATTTTTAGTCTGTGTTATTTATGTAAATGAATATCTACTAAATTTCATGCTAGCGCAGTATTATTTATTTTTACTGCTTACGCTGTACATTATTTATCTTGCATACTGTCTTGTGATCGTAACTGCACATATTACTTACACAAGAAACAAGACTGTTCAATAAACCTTTTATTGAAACGCCCGTCTATTCTTTCTGTGTAACTTTGAGGAAAACTAAGCATGCACGATTGAGCTGAGTGAAACGGTTATCTATTGTTTCCACGACTCTGGGACACGTTCTGATTCTAAAGGGAAACAAAGTGGTCATGTTTTGCGGCTGCCAGAAACTACTCCCTTCTTGTTTGTCAAGGAGTTTCTAGTGGCCTCTGAGCTAGCTGGCACAAGTAATTAAGTTTAATATACTCGATAGGGACATACCGACCTCAGTCCTATGTCAAGCCTATAGGGTATATTATTCCAATGCGCAGAGCCTATTAGGGAAATAGGAGCTACACTACAGTGTGTGCAGTTTCAAACTGCCATTTCGACCTGCCAAAATAAAACGTCTGTCAGGCCTAAACCTTCCTTTTTAATGCATATAAGTCTCCCCTAAGGTAGGCCCTAAATAGCTCACAGGACATGGTGCATGTAGGCCTGGGTGGGGAATTCTGCTCCGTTCACGGAGTTTGCAGAGTTTCCTGCACTCTGCGCACCGCAGAGGTCGTGGAGGGCAAAGAACTCTGCTCCACATAGCACAGCAGAGTTTTTTCTCGCTCGGGCTCACCAACAGTAAGTTGGCGAGCACAAGCTACCAATCGGGTAGAGTTTCTACTCGAGCAGCAGGAAGACCAGCGTGAATGGTGCATTGTGCCGTACTCCGCCGCATGCGGAACTCCACAGAGTTTTTTTGTCACTTCGCAGAGTTCCGCGTAGCTAGTGGAACTCCGTGAACTCCGCCCAGGCCTAGTGCAGTGTATTTAAAAAGTTGGACATGTACTTTTATCTTTAACATGTCCTGGTAGCGAAAAACTCTTAAATTCGTTTTTCACTACTGCAAGGCTTGCCTCTCCCAGAGGAAAAACATTGGGTAACTTATCACATTTAATAAGCAATAACCTTCAATTGGGAGCAGATAGGAATAATGAGTTTGGTGTTCAAAGAATTGTTCTTTGAAAGCCTCTTTAATTATCAAATTCTGAAAATGCCAATTTCAGAAAGTTCTCACTACCCAGGGGATGGACCCAAATAACTTCAGTAAGGCTAGACCTCCTTAAATATATTCCCAACACAATTTGCCAATACTGAAAAAATTCTTTACCACACTTAGTTTTCTGAGCACCCTGTTTAATATCAGTGTGCAGTAATTGTCATTGTTTTCATTTTTAAGATATTGTTTGAAAAAAAGTCACATACAGAGACATAATGAGGACAAACATAAATGCACAATTTTATACAACAACCACTAATTATGGTACCCACTCAACATATAAATGAGTTTTACAATCAATTTTTTAATACAAATTCACAACCTTAACAATTCTGCCTTTTCATGCCCAGCAAGGAAAACAATTAATTATCTTCTTTCACCATATGTACAATTTCCTTCATAAATGGGCTACACAACCATGTAAATGATTAGTGGTTATTGTATAAAATTGTGCATTTATGTTTGTCCTCATTATGTCTCTGTATGTGACTTTTTTTCAAAGAATATCTTAAAAATGAAAAAATGACAATTACTGAACACTGATATTAAATAGAGTGCTCAGAAAACTAAGTGTGGTAAAGAATTTTTTCAGTATTGGCAAATTTCAGAAAGTTGGCATTTTCTTGTCTTAACCATTTGGTGCCTGCAGCCTGTATTCTGAATCAGATGACTAGGTGTAGCTGGAGGTTGGTCTTTGTGTATTGCTCCAAGACAGTAAGACAAAGGGTAGGTGGTAGCAGGATGGGTCATCTCTGACTTGACGAGGGGGAGGAGCTGTTACCTACCACACTTGCACATCATAAAGGCCCTGCTAGGCACACTCACAAAGGGTTTGACACTAATCATTTGTGACCTCAGATAAGCTGGGTGCAGGGCAGGAAGGCAGGAAATTCCAGACACCGATGGGAATGGAAACCTCCAGAGCCTTCTCCTACTTCAAAGGGGGCACCAGGTATAAATATTAGACCCTTAGACCCCACAGTTCAGTACACATCTGGACCTGTGGAAGAAGGACTGCTTTACTGCTTTGCTACAAGAAGGCCTGCCACTCCCCTGCCCTGCTGCGCTGCCTTGCTGCACTACTGCCTGAGTAAGAAGGACAGGACCCACATCTTGAACCCAGGGCCACCAGAGTGACTCCAAGGGCTAAATAGCTGACCTCCTGATCAGAGCCACATGGATAGA
Source organism: Calotriton arnoldi (assembly GCA_963921515.1). Classification (NCBI taxonomy): domain Eukaryota; kingdom Metazoa; phylum Chordata; class Amphibia; order Caudata; family Salamandridae; genus Calotriton; species Calotriton arnoldi. The sequence goes on along the minus strand of CAWUFW010018905.1, from coordinate 79,880 downwards.
ACAGACTTCAACAACCTTGAACGCAACCCCTGGTCTCTGCCAGTTGTGAGTACTGCCCCCCAAGAGGTGCCACCACAATCCTGAGCCCTTGGAAGTTGGCCTGAAGGAGTTCTACCGGCCCAATTGTGGTCTCAGCAGAACCGACACAGCGTGACACAACGCCTCGCAAAACTCTGCAACAGAACTTCTGCGTGATGCACCCCGGATGCAGGACTTTGCATAGCAGTGCTGCAACTCCTCTGAACCACCACTGTGTGATGCATCCTTGATGCAGCCCTTTGTATCGCAAAGACTTCATCGATGACATCTTCGACAATGACGACGGACTCCGCATCGCAAGCCCTGTAACTTTTTTGGAACCAGCCGGTACACAAAGCATTTGCAGCATAGGACTTCTCATTGCTGGCCCCTTGTTGACAGCATCCTTGAAGATGATGGAGAGCCTCATATCACAGCCTCGCAGCTTCCCAGAACCACCGATACATGACGTTTCTCCACTACAGGACCTTGCATCGCCTCTGGTGCGCAACACATCATTGACAATGGCCTCCGCATTGCTCCGCAACCAGGATTTAAGGTACTTTGTTCAGCGGGCCTAACTGGGTCCTTATAGTCGGCCCATGCTCCATTGCTGTCAGCCTGAACTTGTGATAACCACAGTTGGCACTTTGTGCTTCTAGGCACTATTTTTTACTAAAAACTTTAACATTGCATATCTCTGGTTCTACTGATTGGATTTTGTTGTTTTGGTGTCAAATTATTAATAAAAGTGTTACTCTATTTTTCTTATTTGGTGTTGGAATTTTCTTTCAATGTGTTTTCACTTTATTACTGTTTGAAGTGCTGCATAAATACTTTACACATTGCCTCTAAGTGAAGCCTGAGTGCTTTGTGTCAAGCTCCCAGAGGGTTGAGCACAGGTTAAATTGCAGTTTGCATGTGTTTCATCCTGACAGGGATTGTGGTGTCTGCTTGAGTTGGGTTTCACGCCCTCTCAACCACTAACCCAATGACCAACAGATCCCCTAACAATCTCAAATGCACAAAGAATATGGCAAATGTAGAAGAGATGTTAATAAAAATTATAGAAACCATGCCCCAACACCAAGCAGAAACAAGTGGAACTTTGAAAAAGTTATTGTTGCGAATATGGATTTTAAATCACTTCTGTCTGCAAGTGGTCAACAATTCGCAATAACAAGAATTTTGGAGATCGAAGATAGGTTAAATGAAAATAAGAATATTGCCACCCTAATAACCAGAACAGAAAAAGGACTGAACACGGTAAGTCAGATATGAAGTGACTGAGCAGCAATCTAGAAGAATATAAATTATTTCAATAACTGCATTTTGAATTTGTTTCATAAAAATTAGAAAAAATTAAACTTTCAAGATGCCCAGATTTAGATCGATATGATCTCTCCATTTGCCACTCTCTCAACTGAGGAATCTGAGAAAAAAACGAGAGCCAAAGCTCATAAACTTATACAGAATTACAAAACATCCACCCCTTCTTGATGACATGACTAAATCTGACACAAATACTGATCCTAAAAGATTGAAAAGCTGAGTTACAAGAGTAATTCTGCTTTGTGTTCTAGGTCTTTTTTTAAGTTAAACAAAGACTGGCTTCAGTAGCTATAGTGGAGTGTTCTAATAAGCAGGAGCTCTAGAGGGGGGGCACTGGGACTTAGGGATAAAGAAGGAGGACATGGGATAGGCAGGGCATATGGATGGCCCGATTGGAGCATCATGATGTACCTATAGGGCAACGAGCAAAAAAAGAAGGAAAACAAGGTGATCCATATGTCGATATTTATTTTAGTTTCCAGTGCTAAGTTCAATTCACCGAGAATCAGAAGTTCAAGAGAGCTTTAACTTGTGAAAGGCCTAAATGATAAATTGAACAACAGGGAGTGATGGAAGAACTTAAAGCACTACCTTTACATACTTTTGTCTACAAGAGATTCACCTCCTTAAGGGTGAAGCAGCAAAGATCCTTGACTCATTGAATCTCCAGCACTACCTATGCTCCTTCCCTTCACTAGGATGTAGTGATTCCAGTTCTTAACAACAATTGGAGGAAAGTGAAACCCAAGAAAGATTCATCAGAAAAATGGGCAGTAGCCGATATCAAAGCAGGAGACAACACATTTACTACTACTGCCCCTATACACCAAATATAGGTGATGCAAGATTTTTTCAAGAGATTGAAATGGACTGAGCAAACCAGGACAAATCATTATTGGTTTGTGGCGATTTTAACTTTATACAGTCGTGGACACCACAAAAACCACCACACATAGAGAGAATGAAAAAGGTAGGGACAAATATTAAGGATATGATGGTTATATTAAGATTGATGGACTATTTGATGATTCCACATTTACTGGAAAGACAATTTTAAAAAAAATCATTCCTCATAAGTAATTTGCTAGAATAGATATGGTACTTGTATCTTGTGCCCAATTTAGAACTAACAAGCCAGTAAGAAGGAACTTACTACTGAAATGGATTCCTCTATCTTTATACTGCAAGAGTACTTTATCCTGCATCTTAAAAATGTAGTTCAAGACTTTATAGAGACTAATGAGGGAACTACTTCAAATGCAATATGTGACAAATTAAAAGTATATCTCTTGGGTCTTGCAAAATAACTTAATACTTGTTGAAATGTGATTGAAAGCAAAACGAAAATAGTTTAAGATCTAAATTGAATATTTTGATCTTGGAATATTTCAAATTTATATCTTCTAACAAAGAACATGGTAATCATATCTATCAGCTATTATGCACCATAAAAGGTCAAATCAAGGCATAGCACCTAGCCAAGATATACAGACAGGTTATGAGTTGTAAATTGTAGAAACTGATTGAAAATCACACAGTAATCAAACCTATACAATTAAAGAATAGGAAGGCAAATGGATGCAATTTAAAAAGTTTAATACAGTCTTGACTATTTTGGATTGGATTGACACCAATGCACAGCCTAAACAGGGTTTATCATGTCCCGGAGGCAAAATGACATCACTATCATTGGTATACACAGCCTTAATCAAAGCTGATGGCGGTGATCTACAGATAAACTTAAAGAGGGATGCAGAATTGGGCTTCCACATAAAAGATGAAAATTTGGCAAAAATCTTTACTCTCTTTTTGCAGTTTACCAACTTGATGCGCGTTCTGTCTTCAGCTAAACAAGTGCGGACCTTGCAATGGTCTGAAACAAGGTCTTTTTTTGCAGAACATCTCCAACACAACAGCAGCTAGAAGTAAGTGTTTTCTAGAATTGCATCCTCAACTAAAGTTCTTGAACATTAGATATGGTTTGGTACATCCATGCTTTTTCAAAATTACTTAATATGAGAAATGTTGTACTTTTGAGAACCTAGCTCAACTTCAGGACTTCCTTCATCTACATCAGTATGATGACATGGAGACAGGTTCCACTGCTAAGAAATGACTGTTCACCTCTTCTATCACATTTCAATGTTTTCATGCATAATCCTATGTTTTGTTTCCCATTTTTAGGTGTTACTTGTTTTTGTAACATTTCCCCATCTAACACTCCTGGTTTTTTTTCATATTGCCTTTCAGCAGCAGAGTGTTCTGTGGATTTATTCATTTGTCTCCATCAGCCCTGCCCTAATACTGTCATATATCAATGCCATCAACCCCTTCTCCCTGGCACTTGTGGTATGTTTACAGTTAAGTTTTTTATCCTAATGTTATATCCATGCAAGATTATTGGTTAAAGTCAAATTGTCCATTCAGACTCCCCTTCCTTTATCTAATTATATTTTGTATCTTGACTTTATTCATTGCTGTGTTTGCCTTTCTTTTTTTTTTGTTATTGTCTGCCGGAACCGGGACCAGTCCACCTTCTTTAGGTGTTCCATATTCCCTTCATCCTTCGGGGTGTTCTTTTTTTGTCATTATGGATCTTTAAGCAACCAAGGAATTTTCTTTCTGTGATGCCCCCTTGTTCTATCCACTGTTTTGGGGTCCTTTACCCCATCATTTTCTCCTTCTCTTCTTTTGCTCTTTATTTCTCCTCCTATCCCTTGTCCATTCCACACTTGTTTATTCATATATTCAGTATTATGTTTATTATACAGTTATTGTCTACTAATGTTTTCTTCATGTATGAACCTTAGAGTCACCATATGCAATGTTAAAGGATTAAAAAATCCTGTTATGCACCACTGTGTTTTATCTCATCTATCCAGACTGAATTGTCAGATTGTATTCTTCAGGAAACACACCTCACTGATGTAGATATTAGTAAGCTTAAAAAGCAATGGGTGGGTGAACTCTATTTCTTCCATTCTGTTCTTCATAAAAATGGTGTGGTTATACTGTGCCATAAACACTTCAATATATTGCATTTTACCAATGAGAACGATGACAAGGGTAAATTGATTCTAGTTCAACTTAAAATTGATGATACTATTTTCACAATATTAAATTTTGATGGCCCTTAAACCCAGATTCAAACTTTTGGAAGGAGATTTCTCAAAAGGTTGCACAATATTCCACTAAGAACTTCATATTGGGTTGGTTTTGTCAACAGATCTTCATCCCCTTTCCTGCTAGGTACTCCATCGTTCAGTTTACTCCAGATAAAGCCCACAAAGCTTTCAGGTGCACTATAACGCAACACGCTTTAAATTCGATTCCTAAGATTATCTTTTCCAACTCTCAGGGAATATTTCTTTTATTTGGCACCTCACAATTCCCAAATTAGAATTTATTATCTCTTTCTAAGTAAAAATCTGACTCAACACCTGGTTCCTTTGGAGATTGGCTCAATTTTAATCTCGGATCATTCCCCTGTCTGCACTGATCTAAACAATTCTTCAAGATAACATATTCAGATCTCGTTGGAGATTCAATAATGCCTTACTTTCTGATATCTGTTTTCTCATGTCCTACAAAACCTTTGTGAATGAATATTTTGAAAAGAATGACTGAGACCAGACTTCTTTTCATTTTGTTTGGAATGCTTTTAAAGCTGCCTCTAGCAGATTCATTATTAACTATGTTTCTTCAAAAAGGAAGGCTATGAAAAAGAATCCACCTCCATTTTAACTAACCTTAAATTATTAGAATGTAGATATTATACATGTAATAATAACAAAGTGGATTTGGATGCTTGGATAGCAGTAAAAATTCAATTTAATACATTTTCTACAGAGAAAGCCTGTGTCACACTCCTCAAGATTAATGCCAGATATTATGTGGGTAAAAACAAAGCTGGTACTTTGTTAGAAAACTGTTTGAAATGTAGGAAAGAAAAATCTTCTAGCAAAACTATTATCAATTCAGCACTCAATTGTTTCGATACATGGATATTGCTAATGCTTTGTGGACTACTGTGAGACCCTTTATATCCCTGAGTCTCAGCCTTCTGAAGAGGTAATTGAGTCATATTTCCCACACTATAAAACCCACCAACCCACGCTTGCTGATTTGGTCACTCTTGAGCACCCACTACAAATAGAGGCACTGTTTTCAGCAGTTAAATGTCTTCCAACTGGAAAGATGCTGGGTCCGGACGGTTTTACAGTAAAATTATGTCTCCAATTTTCAAAATTTCTATTCTCCAAGTTATTTAAATTAATGAATAATGTTCTTTCTTTGAATCACTCCTCAGGTTCCATTACAGAAGCCATGATGTGTCTCATTCCAAAAAAGATCATGATCTATCCCTTTGTAAAATTTATTGCACTATCTTATTAATGAACACTGACTGCAAAATGTTCGTTCCCACATTATCCCTGATATTAAAAAACGTAATGCCTGATTTAGTTGACGTCAAGCAATCTGGTTTGGTGGAAAATAGAAATATAGTAGATAGCTCATGCATATTTCTAAGCAGTCTTAGTAAAGCCCCTAAACTCAAATACTCTCTTGCTCCGATAACAAAGCTTTTGATAGGGTTACTTAGCAATTTCTTATGCAGGCCTTAGGCTGGCACGGGTTTGGTCTTCAATTCCTACAATTAATTTTGTTACTTTACTCATTGTCTCATTCCACGGTTATGGTAAATGGAGTACAATCCCCAAACTTCCCTCTTAATAGAGGTACAAGGCAAGGATCTCCCTTATTGCCCCATTGTTTATTATCATGCTTGAGTCCTTCCTGTTTCGATTGAAACGTTCTGATAATCTTTCTGGTTTACAAATTAAGCATGCCCATTTTAAATTCACTGCATACACGCATGACATTCTTCCTTATGTTTCCAAACTGGAATCGTCCCTTCCACATTCCTTTGCTGATTTACAAGAATACTCTGAGGTATCTGGATAAAAACGTAATATTGAAAAGTCTAAAGTAATGCCCTTGAATAAGATCTGACTTAAAACTCCTTACACTGAGGCTAGTTTATCCTGAAAGCCTACCAGAATTAAATGCCTGGGGATTTTTTTATGGCAAGAACCTCAGAGATACTTTGAAATTCAATATTGACACTCTTCTTTACAGGATTTCTAACGTATGCAGGGTTGGTCACAATTATTTTTGTCCTGGTGGGGCCACCTGGACACCATCAAAATAAAGCTACTTCTAATTATCAATTTTACTCATTATGATGTTGCCTATTGAACTTCCGAAAAAGTATTTTGTTGCTCTAGACAAACTATTATCTCATTTTCTCTGGAATAGGAAACCAACTTGTGTATCTTCACATCGATTGGAACTACCCAAGTCCTTGGGGGTGGGGGGATTTTCCCAATTTTTCTCTCTACCATAAAGCAATTAGCATTAAGGAAAGGCAAGGTTGCTTCTTGGATTCCCCCAACTCTGAATCTAAATTGTGGTTGCACTTGGAGTCAGCTATGATATATCCTTTTTCCCACAAACATATTATTCATTTGGCTAAAGCTTCAACGTACTGGATTCCTGCCGTTATTTCCAATTTCTGCTCCTTACTTAAACCAGATTTTTTACTAACTTATCTCCTTTTGAGCAGTTTCTCTGCAGTTTTATTTGGTATAACAAATGGCTTAAAAAGAGAGGGAAGGAGCTGATACGTTGAACTTGGTAAGACAAGGGTATCTTTACTATTTCTCAATTATTACAGCATAATAATTTATTTATTCCATTTGAATCACTTACTAACTCCTATAATCCTTATTCTAAGTGGCTAACACAATATAAGCTCTTAAAATCTATACTTCCAGATGCACTTAAGTCTTTACCAACTTTTCTCAATCAGGGTAATGGTCTGCAGATCACTTCAATCTCCATCAGAATTCCCCTTAAGCATCACTCATTTATGAAACACTAAGAATTCCTCCAACAGATCAAAATCTAAACTATAATTTTTATGGGAATCTGACCTACAATTTAGTTGGTCCATTACCGTAAGGAATAAAATATGGGCGAAGATACATTCTACAGCTTACCCAGCCAACCTTACCCAAACTTTATATTAATTTTACATCAGATTATTTTCACCCTGGCACATCTATTCTAAACTTAAACTTATTAAATAGGATATCTGTTGGAGGTAGGACACCAGTTCTGGTACCTCCCTTATGTTTTTACTTAGCCCTAAACTATCTGACTTCTGGTTTCACATTTGGGTACAAATTAGGAACATTACAGGCATTTCTACACCATACTCTTTAGCCGCTTTATTCCTTGGTGACTTAAGCTATCCTTGGTCTTATGATAAACTGCTTGGAAAATTGGTAGAACTTCTAATTGCGATTGGTTTGCAGGTGATTACTTCCATCTGGAAGTCCACAGACAATATCACTATTCAACAGTGATGGATTTTAGTTTGTCATAATCACAGTAAGTATGCTTTGCATTCTCATCATTTATTTTTAAAATGTGAAATATTGTGCTCACCACTCATTAATTATCTGTCTTCTATTGCAAAAGATAATGCTTCAATGTGTTCCAAGTTAAAGTGTGTTAGTTCCTAACTCTATGGGTTTAGTATGCATTTCAAATGTTCTGATGTTTTTTTGACTTCTTTGCCATTGTTCAATTTAGGATATTACTATGGTATAATTTCATTATTTAGTGATACCTTCTCCCCCTTTCCCTTTTTTCTTTCTACTTTCTCTATCTTTCTTTAATCTTCCTTATAAAAAAATGTACATTAACGCCCTTCCATTAAGATACATTTAGTCATAAGTATTTTATATTCTAATTTGTTGATTATCATATTTGATTACCTACTACCTTAATTCTATAATATTGTTCTTGGGAATGATGTGTTTGTTGTTATATATATTGAATTCTCACATAAATTAAAATACTAAACTAAAAACAAAATATAGATTGTGGGCATTTGGTAAGTCTTTAGGCATGAATGATTGCAGGTGAAATATTGGTGGAACTGGATGGTTTTGTAAAATATGAATGGTTTTTAGCCCAAATGATTAATATAGTAGGACTTACTGGGCCTATTGGAATTATGATTTGCTGTGTTTCACCCAGGGATTTTGGCTGCTAAAAGCAGTCAAAATCCCCACATGAAATACTGGGAGAAAACATGAGGCAATCAGCGAGGAAACACCAATTCCCACGTTATTCTTTAAAGTCATGCAATGTTCATTATTTCCTCCCCCACTGAATTACCGGGATCTTGGCAATTATAATTTGGTGGTCAGAAAATAATGGGGATTATCCCAGGCCAGTCACAATGAGGGCCCCCTTGTTACATTGTCAGCCAACAACACACATCTCTCAAAGAAGTTCAACCAGCACAGTTTCATTTCCCCCAGTGTGTGATGCGCTGTTATTACTTGTAACAAATATGCAACACATAATCATATGCACCGGAACGACCCAATGTGATATTTACTTACTGATGCTGCATTCATTCAATTGTTTTTTTTTTGGTATATGCTTTAAAATTAAACGTTTTCATGAAAAGACAATGTTATTTTTTAAAAGGGCAACTTTATTCATTTGTATTAATGGCAATAATTATGGTGTTCTAGATATGGGCTTAATCACTCTTTTCAAATGAATTGTAATCCTAATTCTGATTACATCTTGGAGTCAATTTACTACATGATGCTGTGACTTTGGAGTGAAAAACGCACCTGGCCATATTCACATCTGAAGCCAGTGAATCATGGTCATATCAGGCAACATGCTTCAAAGAGTTAATTCTTTTTAACAAAGCCTGCAGCTTCTCATGTCAGTGTCTGCTATTGATGTCTATTATTTTGAGGCCAGTGCCATGATGTCCGGTCCAGTTATGAACTGATTGAAAAATCACTGGATGCCCTGAAAAAGAGCATTTAACCAAAACATAACACATGAATTACACATGCTGCTTCTGATAACAGGTTATTCTTATTTAAGTGAAAAGATGGACTGATTTACAACTTGCTTCTATGTGCATATATTTATAGGTGCAGGAGTTGATAACAATCTCACCATTATTGGCAGCAGTTTGGAGTGTGTGCAATGCACTTGATAAATCTTTCTCAAGTTCCCTTCAGTTCCTCTTGTTGTTAAAGGGGCTGGCAGTAAATGGTTGCATGAGGTGGCCATTGCCTGTTTATTCACACTAATGAATGGCGGCTCATTACTCAAAGGAGAGGAGTGACCAAGGGTGCCCAGGTTGCTACCGCGTAAGCAGAGTCTATTTAAGAAAACTTATCACTCTACAGTGACAGCCCCTCCTCTATCTCTCTCCCAAGTGACGAGGGTATGGACAGAGACTTCCTAGAAATGTGAAATACGTTCACCCAATTTCTGGTCAAATCACTGCTGCAAAGCCCCGCTGTATCCTTGGGATGTAACAATCATTGAAAAAACTATGGCACAAGCTTGCTTAAAAAAACATTTCTACCCAGAGAAAGAAACCACACATGTTTTTAAATCATATGAGAACAGCAGTAAAGACAAGAATGATGCATTTAACAAATTGCACCACCTAGCAGCCACTGTCGCTAAAATCAAAGACATGTTCAGGTGAAATAAACATTGGTGGTCAGTGAACAGTAACAATTTCAAGTAAAATAAGGTGAGTCAAAAAACACAATCTAGCGCTTAATGAAAGCATTCAAGAGGAAGATAACAATGTTGTGCTGACGTTGTCCTCCCAGGGATGTGAAGAGGAAGGTACATTTGAATTAGCCACAGTCGAGAGGGTTGGAAGAAAGAGCCCACCTTTTTTTGTTATTTCCATCAGTAACAAGGATGTTAAAGTCATGGCATCTTTGGGTTTCCCATTTACACTGATAAATTAATGTGAGTTACCTAATCTTAAAGGAGTGCACTTACGTGACTCTCATGTTAAAATCTTTGCATATGGTGGTATAAAAGATGGAAGTAGTTGTAAAAATTGATGCTAAATTGCAATTTGATAATTGTGTTACCACTACACAGGATTATGTCGTGAGCAATGGGTCAAATTTACTAGAGAAGAATGACCTAGGGGAACTTGAAATTATTTTGGATCCCGATCATCCTGATTGGGTTGTATCCAAAAGTAAATTTTTGAATGCTGCAGCCAATATGGTCAACCATATCTCAAGGTTGGGTGGATGAATTTTCACAAATGTTTAGTGATAAATTAGGAAAATTAAAAGGTTTTTAACATCATATCATGTTGAAACAAGATGGTCAACCTGTGGTGCACAAAGTTCGGAGGGTTCCAATAAGTTTGAGGAAGAAATTAAAATTTGAATTGGAAACATTATGCAATTTGGGAATCATTGAACCTATCAACAGTTTGAAATGGCTTGCCCCTGTGGTTTTCGCACGCAAGTTGTAAGAGTCTTTAAGATTGTTTGTTGATTTGCATGACCTGAATTAGAATATTTGGGTTGATCGCCAAACTCTCTAAATAGTGTTGGAAAGACAGGCTATCCTGGAATGGCTTCCCGTCAGCCTAGAAGTTTCTGAAAACTCACAAAGTAAAGTGAGAGGCCCACCATGGAGTACTTTCGAGATATATATCAAAGCAGGGCGTGGTGGAAGGTTCAATATTAAAAGAGTGAGACTGAGTTCTGTCCCACTTATTTAGTATTCGATATCCACACCCTGATATATCCTTCGGAATAAGGCCTTGAGTCCCAAACCAGTAGCTGCACACAACCCGAAGTGGTGTGCCACAGGTAGCAAACACCTGTGAAGGGGCTTAACGGGTTGATGAAATGAGGTCATCTTTGTATTTTTTTCTACTGATAGGGTGACCGCAAGTGCACAGCATCACTGGAGTAAACTCTTTCCCCTTTGGTGTAGTGAGACAAGGGGCCTGCCATCGTGTGCTGGGAATTATGTCATGATGCACAAGGAAGGAATAATACATTAATTGAATACAGCAGGCATTTTAAAGTGGCAAAGCATTTTTTTCTTCCCATTTTATGGGTGTACATGACCACTCTGATCTCCCATTGGTAAAAGGTGATCAAGCGGCCATTCAATACGAAGAACTGTGGCAACATTTTCAGGTATTTATTATGTTTTAACCTATTGAAAAAACAAACATTTACCCGGTACATGCCAACAAATTTCAGACTAAAAGAGTCCCACTTGCATTCCAAAGGTTGTGGAAGGAATAGCCAATAGAAAGACAGTGATATTAAAATTCTCCAGTGGGCTGATTCTGCAGAGAAAGATGAGTGACCCAACACCCCTACCAGTATGGAATGCAACATACTCCCCATGAATAGTGCATACATCTGCTCTCTACACACCAAACCTAAAAATGTAAGATATGTATTGTTTCATAATAAATCAAGTGATTTCAAGTGATGGTAAGCATTTCATTTGCCTTTCTGTAAAAATACTTTCTTTATCTCTCACAAAAGTCTCTGAAGAGTTTTTTAATATTCTTTCAGAATGACAGATTGTGACGGTTTCCACTTTCAAACAAAATCTATACATTCAAACAAAACCTATACATACTGTGCATACATTTGCACTATGGGGCCAAAGTGATTGCATGGCACAAGGAAGCTTGTTTGTGGGCCAGCTCTGTGGAGAGCCATATCTCAGTATACATGCCTCTCTGTGCTCTCCTTCTTTACTGGAAAGCAGTGCTGCAAATTTGGTTGCTGAGCTGCTTTGCGCTACCTTTTAAAAACTCTCAGCGCCCGAAATGCAGTACTGCTGCCCACACTGCAGTTTGCTGAAGGGGGGGGAGATGCAAGCTGTGAAGGCCGTGCCGGGTATGATGTGCTCAACATCGGCAGCAGGGACCGGAGTGAATGCAGCCCCACTTGAGGGAACACAAGCAGCAGTAGGGCCCGTGAGGAAGGAGGGACGAAATGACCTTGATAGCTGGGGCAAGATTGCACGCCCACATCAAGAATAAAGCGATTGAAGGTGGCGAGTGGCACTGAGGGTGTGGGGCCATGAGGGAGTAGCAGCGGGGGTGGCCTTGCAGGCCCGGGTCCTGACAAAAGCAGGTTAAAGAGGCAGGTGGGGCAGAGGGGGAGGGGCATGAATTTTAGCGTGCGAGGGCGGCACTACCAGCGCCGGGCCCATCAAAAGACTGAGGAAGGCAGCAGGCGACACTGGGGGCAAAGAGCCATGGGGTTTTGGCTCGCGAGGGCGGGCCTAAGGGCCCTAGCTCACTAGACTTACAGAGGAGAGCTGCATGTGGTGCGGGGGGTGATATGGCAGGAAGCGGGGGATGACCAGCAGCCCTAGGGGGTAATGAGCTGGTGGAACCAGAAGGATAGGGGGAGAGGATTATGGGAGGAGAGGGGATGGGGCTGCTGAGACAGGGTAGGCAGGGCTGCAAGCGGGGTGGCAATAGGTGGGAGCAGAGCAGGCACGAGGATGGGGACATGCAGAGGATGAAAGCTCATGGCAGTGGCTCCCAGTGTCCTTGTCACAGGGAGGTGGCTGGACAGGGCCCTCTTAGGGCTCTGGTCGTTCTGGTCAGAAGAGGGAGGGTGGGTACAGGGGGGGCAGGCCCGAGTCACCATTACGGCCCGGTAGGAAGAATGCAGGACCAGAAGCAGGCACAACGGTGGGCCCGAAAGGGGCACAGCCATGGCCCGCATAGCAGACTTGTTGGACTGTAGCAGAGGGGAGGAACAGGATGCTGGGGAAGGAAGTCAGTGGGGTGTGGAGATGGCTGAACACTGGACTGATTACAGGCCATACCACAGAACAGACGCACAAAGAAGTGGGGCGAAGCTCAGCTTAAGCGTGGTGGGGGGACACTCAGCGTTGAAGGGCTGGGGTAAGGCTGGGGACAGTGCCAGGACAGGTACATGACAATGGCATGCACAGCAGGACAGTGGTGATTGGAACAGGCCGCAGGGACAGGGTGATAAGGGGCGATGGCTGTGGGTGGCTGAGCATGAGGAAGAGCAGGCAGGTGGGTATATTAACACTGGCACGCTGGACCTCCCTTTTTCTTTACAGGATTCCCACCAGGGCGGTAGGGTGGACTCGGAGGAACTTGGTGCAGCTCGTTGACCTCAAGGAGAAGAGAAGGCAGGGTCTAGTGCGACCAGCCAGAGGTCAGTGTGTGATGGATCATACACTGCCACAAGAAGGTCTGATGTGGCCTTGGCAGTGCTTCAACCCGGATGGCTAAGTACAGCTCCCAGGGTGAATAGGCTTGTCACAGAGTGGTGTAAAGCAGAGGTGCAACCGGAAGGACGGATCATGGCCCTAGTGACACTTTGAAGTTCCAGTTGCATATTAGCCAATAGGGTACCAGGGCGAGGAGACACAGGTGGTCTCGCCCATAGGGCCGCTGACTTGCGGGGAAGTTGCTGCACAGTTGGATTACGATGAGTTGAGTTTAGAGGAAGGTGAACTGGTGGGCATGAGGACGCCCCTGTGGAGGAGGAACACATGTGGTGGCAAAGTGGTTCATGAGGTGGGGGAGGCGATGTGGGTATGCATAACGATGTTGTTCCTAGTATTTGCAGGCACAGCCTAATGATTGGAATACGCGAGGCCCAGGAGTAGTCGGTGGAGGTCCTCTGCAACTGGTTAGGTGGCGGGATCCAGAGCAGAGGCCAACTTACACCAAGTAACGGTGCTAAGCGTTCAGGGGGAGGTACGGAGAGGGTGTCCACATGGGTGAATGCAGGTGGAGACGGGGGCAGAAGGAACTTCCACTCAAGGAAAGGGTTGTATGTGAAGGATGCAGCAGTAGGAACAGAAGAACAAGGCCCTGGGGGAAAAAGTGGGGTTGCCCAGGGGGCGTCTGAAGGGTCTCTGATGCAGCGACACACCACGGCCAGCAACAGCTGAGGTGGGGGCCAAGGGCAAGCAGATCACAGCATAGGAAAGGGAGTAAGGGGAGGGAGGACGAGGTAAGATAGAGGGACAAGATACAGGGAGTAATGAGAGTAAAGAGCGCAGTACTAAGAAGTTAACTTATATGGGGGAGACAAAGCATCTTGGTGCCCACTTAACGTTGGCAAAAAAAGAAAGGATTTGGAAGGGTAGTATGTTGAGATGCTGAAGTTGCTACACCGGGAGCTTAAAGCAAAAGAAGGTTCAAGGAGGAAGAGTATGAATTGTCAAAACGGCCAAAAGTTCTGACAACAATAGAGAACTGTACTGTGGCGTTTTTGAATTTTGCAAATTTCTCCTTTGAAAAATATCCAGAAAGGTGGATGGTGTTGTTCAAGTATTTGGATGTAATCAGAAAAGCTCACATCAATTATGGGGGTTATGCCTGGGTGCAATACAGCGAGGAGCTCCGGGTGTGTTTAGCATGCAACCCTGAGGCACAATGGACGGAAATCGACAAAGTCCTGTGGCAGCAAACAATTTGTCCAACCAAGTTTGGCAAATCATATTCACTGTGAGTGACCTTCCGTTAGTGTACCAGCCCTTTCAGCCATGTTCCGCTTGAGGAGGGATGTGAGCAGCCGCGCGAAATCAGGGAGGGGTGCTCGGGACATGCTGGGATTTTAACAAATGTTTCTGCATGAGAGAGTACTGCAAATTCCGTCATGAGTGCTCCAAGTGTACTGGTAGACACACCCTGGTACAATGCCACGGGGCACGGTGCAGCATACAGGGGCAACAGGCAGGACAGTGGACACCACACCAAAGGCATTCCAGTTCACAGCAAGGCCATCAGGCCGCCGATTTTCAGGGTGATCAAGGTACACACATAAACATGGGCAAGGGCTCATACTCCAATTGATTTTGAGTGTTTGGATTTTTGGTTGGCCCAATATCACAACAGGGAGGATGCCCAGCTAAGTAATGTTTTTTGGGAGGGCTTCAGGCTGGGATATAAGGGTCCTGGGATGCAGAGGTGGGCCAAGAATTTGAAATCAGCACAGTCTCACAAACAGGTGGTGAGTGCGGAGCTCCAAAAGGAAGTGCAAGAGGGTATAATGGCAGGCCCGTTTGAAGACTGGCCACTGCCTAACCCAAGTAGATCTTCCATTGGTGTGGTACCTGTTAGACCTGGCATCATTGGCGTGGGTTTCCCCTGTATTTTTGACTTTGCCTCCTGCTATTTTGCTGTGTGTTGGACTTCGTTTTTGCTGGTCAAGATGCTTTGGGCACTTTGCCACTGCTGTATCTGTGTGTAGTTTGGTACTGCCATGTTGACTTGGCAAGTTCACCCACTTGCCAGGCCCTAACCTTCCCTTTTCTTACATGGTAGTCACCCCTAAGATAGGCCCAAGGTACCCCTGTGGGCAGGGTGCAGTGTATGTGAAAGGTAGGACATGCTCTGGTGTGTGTGGCATGTCCTTATAGTGAAATACTGCCAATTTCGTTTTTCACTATTGCAAGGCTACCTGTTCCCATAGGATAGAATGGGGAGTTTGCTTATAACATCTTATAAACATAACTACCCCTGGAAACAAGGTAGGAAAATAAAGTTTAGTATGCCTGAACTCAGAATGTTAAAATGCATCTTTTAGTGAGGGTGATTTTTACATTCTGTGTTTGAAAATACCACTTTTAGAAAGTAGATATTTTCTTGCTTAGCCATCCAGTGTGCCTCTGCTAGGATGTGTAATGACTGTCTGGCTTTGGAGTGACAGGGGCTGGGGATGTGCAGTGGCTCCAGAGAATCTGGATGAGTCAGGGCTGTGCTGAATAGACCTGGGCTGCATTTAGAGTAGGGGGAGGAGATTTCCTTTCAACTGAATGGGCATGGTCTGCCTTCCACAATGCCATCTCCACCTCCTGCCAGGATGCTGCACCAGAGAGTACAGAACTAGTTTTGACTGAGCACAGGGCTTCTCTGCCACCAGAGAACAAAGGATTTTGCAGTACAAATATTGGGGCCCAGAACTTTAGATCAATTTTGGACTTCAAGAGGAACCTCTGCCAAGGAGAAGAGCTGGAGAAACTGGAGGAGGAGTACTGCCCCTTTGCTGTGTGCTGTCTGGGGTTGGCCTGCAGTGGCTGTTTCTGCCAAGGAGAAGAACTGTGTGTGTATCCTGCTTGCAAAGTGTCTCCAAGGGCTTGAAGTGGAGCTTGCCCCCTGTTCAAGAAGTCTCAGGAACAGCAAAGACCTCACCGTCCTTCTGGGCAATGTCTCTGGAACCGCTGGTTTCAGACGCCGCAGAAGAAAAGGGTAACAGACTCTGTCACCGAGTCCGTTGCAGGATTCCATGTCCTAAAGGCACCGCAGAGAGCACCGCCTCGCTTCGCAACGCAACCCTAGTCTCACCGACTCCGTCAACGAGCCGCTGCTTGCACTGCATCCTGTGGGCACTGCATGCCGCACTGCTTCGCTACACGCTGCACAGACGTCACTGACTCCGCCGCGGCTCGACTCAAACATCAACTGGCTCCGTCGCTGCACCGTGTCCTGCCAGCACCGCATCGAGCACTGTCTCACCCTGCAATGCAAGCCTTGGTCTCACCGACTCTGTCAATGAGCCGCTGCCTGCACCGAGCCGTGAGGACACCGCATGCCGCAACGCTTCCATCTCACATCGCAACCGCGACGGTTGTCCCGACCGACAAGCATCAGCGCATTGGCCGCAACAAGGAAGGCACTGTTTCTGAGTCTGTTGACGCATTAGCTAAACCGTACCGACGCGGTTGGCTGGAATTGTTAGACTCTGTTGTGTTCAGTATCGCGGTAGCCCCAAAAGGAGCTTCCGAGTCGGAGGAACTGTGTTTTCATGTTATTCCTGCAAGTTAAAGGTTATTTTGCACAGTAACTAATTTTACAGTATTGTATATTGGATTTTTGTTGTTTCTGGTCTTGTTTTGGTTTAGATAAAGATTACTTATTTTTCTACACTGGTATGGTATCCATTTGTAGTGTTTTCACTGTATTACTGTATATGTGCACAAATGCTTTACACACTGCCTCTGAGATAAGCCTGTCTGCTCATGCCAAGCTACAAAGGGGGTGAGCAGGGGTTATTTTAGAAGTGTATCCCCCTTACTCTGACCAGGAAGAAGGGTCCCTAATTGGGCAAAGGTACCTACCTCTGCCAACTAGAGACCCCCATTTCTAACATTGGTGGTCAGCGGTGAGGATTTGGACTTGCATGTGCCTTACATACAGTGATTGGTGTACACTACTAGCATAGTGCAGATCATTACGCAACCACATTCTATTACTGAACGTTTCTCTTTGGATTTTCTGCAACTTAAGAAATGCCAATTTTTTCATCATGACCAAGCCAGCATCCATTGCATCTTTTGATATTGAATTTGAAGAGGATAGGGTGGACACCTATGCTGTGTCTCAACTTAAAGCCATTTGCAAGAAATTAAAATCTCTGTGTAAGGCCTCACCAGGAAGGATGAATACCAAAAGGTGCTGAGAGCCTGGTTGGAATCCAGACATGCCAGTGAGCAGGATGAGGAGCCTCTGTTGGAAGCAGATAATTTGGATGGGCAGCAGGAAGGGCTGTTGAATCTGCCAGGGGGGAGGGTACCTTCCAGAGATGGCAGCAGTGTTTCTTCAAGAGGTCTTTCTCCAGAGGAGTTGGAGGACAGAGAAAGAAATAGGGTGCATAAGAAGGAGCTTGTTAAGCTCAGGCTGGGGAAGGGGGGTGACATGGAGAGTAAGAAATTGGAGTTAGAAAAGCAAAAATTGGCCATGGAGGAAGATAAGAAGATGCTTTTCGAGCATGAGAGAGGTTTGTTGGAGCTGGATCTGAAAGCAAAAAGTATAGAGTCCAATCCCCATGATGGCAGCGCACCATCAGTGCCTGGAGAAGGGAAGGTGTACATCCCCAAGGAGGTTATTAAGAATTTCACAAAGCATTAGTACATTGGTCAGTGGTTCAAAGCAAATGAGGTAGCAATGAGGTCCCACAGAGTCCCTGAGAGAGACTGGGGAGCGGGGTTGTGGGGCCGTTTCTTAACTGAGGGGAGGGAGACATTGCTAGCATTGCCCACTGAAGACCAGATGTCTTATGCCCCCATGAAGGAAGCCTTGACAGCAAGGTATGGTGTGACCCCAGAATTGTACAGACAGAAGTTGAGGGCTTGTAAAAAGCTGGAGTCAAGCACTTGGGTGGAGTATGTGTCCTATTTTTGCAGAGCACTGGATTGTTGGGTGAAGGGTAGCCAGGTAAGTGATTTTCAAAGGCTCCATGATTTGGTTGCATGGAAGCACTTGTCAGGTAGTAGTTTTCCAGAGCTACGCCAGCATCTGATTGATAGTAGGCTGACTGACCCCAGGAAGCTTGCTGTGGAGACGGACCGCTGGGGCAGTACCAGAGTCCACAAAGGTCATGTGGGAGACTCTGCCAAAGGTGGGCAGGGTCCACAGTAGAAGAGTGGGGGGGCAAGGGTAAACAGAAGGAGTTCCAAAAAGGGCCCCAAAGTAATTCCCAAGGGAACTAAGGGAAAGGTTCCCAGCCTCCCACTGGAAAGAAGCCATGGTCCTGGGAGGTAAGCCTACCCAGAATGGCCCCAGGACATGTTTTGCTTGTGGTCAGGTGGGCCACTTCATAGGGGATCCTAGGTGTCCCCAGAAAGCCACTACAGCCCCCACAGGTGCTCCGTCCCGTGAGTTGGCTAGTGTAGCCTTGGGGGAGGAGTCGGGTTCCCAGGAGGGGTGGGGTCCGCAGAGATGACACTGGTCTCTTTAGCAGACAGTGAGATGGTCCCAAGAGCTCATGTGCCTGATAACACTAAAAAATACAGGCAGTGGGTGACCATCAAAGGCCGGGGAACATCCTGAACAACGACTCCGGAACCACGAGTTCCGTAGTAACGCAAGCCAAACAACGACTTGCCCGAACAACGATTTAGCCTTAACCACGCATGTGCGTGGTTAAGGCTAAGTCGGTCTAGTGTTCGGGATGGGCGGAGTTGAGAGGAGCGTCGGACATGAACAGGACAGGAAAGAGGGGTTCAGGGGGGGTTGTGCTAGTTTTTTGGGGTGGGGGTGTGTGTTAGTTTTTTACGGGGTGGGGGTTTGAATGAGTTTTTAGGGGGTGGGGGAATTTGTGTTCGTTTTTAGGGGGTGGGAGGGGTTCGTGTTAGTTTTTAGGGGGTGGGAGGTGTTCATGTTAGTTTTTAGGGGGTGGGGGGATCATGTTAGTTTTTAGGCGGTGTGAGGGGTTTGTGTTAGTTTTTAGGGGGTGGGTTTTGTGTTAGTTTTTAGGGGATGGGAGGGGTTAGTTTTTAGGGGGTTGGGGGGATCGGGGTAGTAGTAGGCATGTATTTTTTTTACCATGCATGCCTTTACCACGGAATGTGTGCTAAAAAAAAATCGTGGTTAAGATGTGGTCGTTGTAGAGACCGCGTTGTTAGGGTAGTCGTTGTTGAGAAACCCGTTGTTCCAACATACAACCTCAATGTCCATAGTGTGGAAGCCCAGAGAGACACTGGAGCCAGTGTGACAGCTGTCAGTTGTCGGCTAGTGTCTGAGGAGCAGGTGGTCCCCAACACATTCTACCCAGTTGTTGTAGCTGACAACTCTGAGTGCCTCTGCAAAGTGGCACAGGTTCCCTTTGAGTGGGGGGTCTCAGGTACCATGAGAGTAGCTGTGAAGCCAGCCATGCCTGTTGACTGTCTGCTAGGCAATGATTTGGAGAGCTGCCCTTGGGAAAAGGTGGAGCGTAAGTCTCATTTGGAGATGTTGGGTCTGCCTGAGTGGGTGTGTGTGACCACTCG
Organism: Calotriton arnoldi; assembly: GCA_963921515.1. Taxonomy (NCBI): domain Eukaryota; kingdom Metazoa; phylum Chordata; class Amphibia; order Caudata; family Salamandridae; genus Calotriton; species Calotriton arnoldi. Next base: position 59,852 of record CAWUFW010018905.1, on the reverse strand, counting down.
GTCTATGGCAGCCGGTAAGGGCATTCAAGAGGACCTGGAGCCTGAAACAGTGGCCCAGGTGCCTGGCAGAAAGAGAAGAGGCAGGGGCATGGGAAACCAGCACCGAAGTTCCCACAGTCCAGGAGGAGGCAAGCCTTGAGGTGGATGCCCTGAAGCCTACAGGGGAGCAAGTGGCTGAACTAAGAGACCTGCCTGACCCATTGCTGACCCATTGGCAGCAGGAAGAGGGCCCCTCCAAGGAGGAATTCTGCCAGGAGCAGCAGAACTGCCCTTCTCTTGTTGGTTTGCAGCAGCAGGCTGCAAACCAGGCAGTAGGTGATCAGTCTGCATCACATTAGATTTACTGGAAGAATGGTCTCCTGTATAGTGAGCCTAAGGTTGCCTGTGTGCTGGCGGTACCCCAGCGCTTCAGAGCCTTGCTACTGGGTATGGCTCATGATGTGTCTTTGACAGAGCATTTGGGGCAAGACAGACCTTTGAAAAACTTGTCACCCACTTTTACTGGCCCCAAATGCGCAAGCACTTTGACATGCATTGTAGGTCTTGCCAGACTTGCCAGGCAAGTGGTAAGACTGGGAGGAAGTGCAAGACTCCTGTCCAACCTTTCACTGTAGTCACCTCCCCCTTTGAAAGGGTGGGTATTGACATTGTGGGGACTCTGGATCCCAAGGTTCATCCTGGTCTTGGTGGACCATGCCACCCGGTACCCGGAAGCCATTCCTCTCCGGACTGTGACGCCCCCCATGGTGGGTCGTGCGTTGATGGGGATTTTCTTCCATGTGGGATTCCCCGGAGAGGTGGTGTCTGACCGGGTACCAACTTCATATCCAGGTATATGAACTCCCTGTGGCAGGAGTGCGGTGCTACATACAAGTTCACCACTCCTTATCACCCCCACGGTAATGGGCTGGTTGAGAGATTCAACCAGACCCTGAAGGGCATGATTATGGGTCTTGGTGAACCCATGAGGCGTAAGTGGGGCGTCCTCTTACCATGCCTTCTGTTTGCTTACAGAGAGGTACTGCAGAAGTCCTTAGGGTTCAGTCGCTTTCAACTCTTGTATGGGCATCCTGTAAGAGAACCTCTGCGTCTGGTCAAAGAAGGCTGGGAGAAAGCTCCCAGTAAACCTCCCCAGGATATATATAGCTACATGCTGGCCTTCAGGAACCAGACTAAGCGCTTCAGGCAACTCACTCAGGCGAATCTGGAAGCCAGGCAGGAAGAGATGAAACGGTGGTATGATCAGAATGCCACTCTGATCGAGTTTCAGCCTGGTCAGAAAGTGTGGGTCATGGCCCCAATGGAGCATTGTGCGTTCCAGGATAAGTGGACTGGGCCATTTGAGGTGGTGGAGTGCAAGAGTAAAGTCACCTACTGGTGTACTTGCAGTCTCCAAGGAACCCTTTGCGGGTCCTGCATGTGAACCGCCTTAAGCCCCACTTGGAGAGGTCCGAAATGGGAATGCTCCTGGCGACAGATGCTGGAATAGAAGAAGAGACTGAGCCTCTTCCTGACCTCCTGTCTGCCAAGGAACATGATGGGTCAGTGGACGGTGTAGCCATCTCCCCCGCCCTGACTCCTGAACAGCGGAGTGACTGCCGCCAACTGTTGGGACAGTTTGCTGTTCTGTTCTCCCTGACCCCTGGTGTCACTCAGTGGAGTGTCCATGATGTTGACATTGGGGACAGTCTTCCTGTGAAGCACAAAATTTACAGAGTGACTGACAGGGTCAAGGCTTGCATCAAGGAGGAGGTCTCCAAGATGTTAGCACTAGGGGTAATTGAGCCCTCAAACAGCCCTTGGGCCAGCCCAGTGGTCTTAGTCCCAAAGGCTGCAGCACCCGGTGCCACGCCAGAACCCCGGTTCTATGTGGACTACCGAGGGCTTAACTCAGTCACCAGGACTGATGCACACCCCATCCCCAGAGCTGATGAGCTCAAAGATCATTTGGGAGCTGCCAATTACCTCAGTACGTTTGACTTAACATCTTGGTACAGGCAGATTGCCTTAACTTATGGGGCCATGGAGAGGTCAGCATTTTCAACCCCTGTGGGGCACTACCAATTCCGGGTGATGCCCTTTGGTTGAAGAATGACCCTGCCACCTTTCAGAGGTTGTTCAACCAGGTGTTGGCTGGACTGGAGGATTTCAGTGCTGCCTACCTGGATGACATCGCAGTGTTCAGTGCCACTTGGGAGGAATATCTGCACCATCTCTGGGAAGTGTTGAAGGCTCTGCAGAGGGCAGATCGGGCAGAGTTCAGTGGTGTACTTAGGACACCAGGTAGGAAGCGGCCAGGTGGTAACTCTACAGCCTAAGATTGACACCATTCTGGCTTGGGAACTCCCCAAGGCCCATGACAGAGGTGAGAGCCTTTTTAGGCCTCACCAGATATTACAGGAGATTTTTCAAGGGGTGTGGCATCAATGTTGCCCCCTTGACAGAGCTGACTTCCAGGAAGCAGCCCAGGAAGGTAAACTGGACTGATGACTGCCAAAAAGCTTTTGATGCCCTGAAATCTGCATTGTGCATGGCGCCCTTGCTCAAGGCGCCTAACTTCTCACAGGAATTCAGGGTGCAGACAGATGCTTCAGAGCATGGTGTGGGGGCTGTGCTCTCACAGCTAAATGAATGAGGAGGGCCTAGACCAACCTGTAGCCTTCATTAGTAGGAGGTTACTTCCACGAGAACAGAGGTGGAGTGCGATTGAGCGTGAGGCTTTTGCTGTGGTCTGGGCACTGAAGAAGCTGAGGCCCTACTTGTTTGGGACTCACTTCTGGGTTCAAACCGACCACAGGCACCTCAGATGCTTGATGCAGATGACGGGTGAGAACCCATAGTTGTTGAGGTGGTCCATTTCCCTACAGGGGATAGACTTCATGGTGGAACACCGCCCTGGTACAGAACACGCCAATGCTGATGGTCTGTCCATATTTTTCCACCTTAGTGAAGAGAACTCCCAAAAGGGTGGGTAGTTCTCCCCAAATTTCACACGAAGGGGACACGTGTTAGACCTGGCAACATTGGTGTGGTTTTCCCCTGTATTTTTGCCTTTGCCTCCTGGTATTTTGCTGTGTGTTGGACTTCATTTTTGCTGGTCTAGATGCTTTGGGCACTTTGCCACTGCTGTTCAGTGCCAAAGTGCAAGTGCTCCCTGTAAACTGTTGTTATGGATTAGTGATTCCATAATTGGCATATTTGATTTACTAGTCAGTCACTAGTACAGTGCACTGTGTGTGCCCAGGGCCTGTAAATCAAATGCTGCTAGTAGGCCTGCCGCACTGATTGTGCCACCCACATAAGCAGCCTGTAAATGTAACTCAGATCTGCCACTGCAGTATCTGTGCGCAGTTTGGCACTGCCATGTTGACTTGGCAAGTGCACCCACTTGCCAGGCCCTAATCTTCCCTTTTCTTACATGTTAGTCACCCCTAAGATAGGCCCAAGGTAACCCTGTGGGCAGGGTGCAGTGTATGTGAAAGGTAGGACATGTCCTGGTGTGTGTGGCATGTCTTGATAGTGAAATACTGCCAATTTTGTTTTTCACTATTGCAAGGCTACCTGTTCCCATAGGATAGAATGGGGAGTTTGCTTATAACATCTTATAAACATAACTACCCCTGGAAACAATGTAGGAAAATAAAGTGTAGTATGCCTGAACTCAGAATGTTAAAATGCATCTTTTAGTGAGGGTGATTTTACATTCTGTGGTTGAAAATACCACTTTTAGAAAGTAGGCATTTTCTTGCTTAGCTACCCAGTGTGCCTCTGCTAGGATGTGTATTGACTGTCTGGCTTTGGAGTGACAGGGGCTGGGAATGTGCAGTGGCTTCAGAGAGTCTGGATGGGTCAGGGCTGGGCTGAATAGACCTGGGCTGCATTTAGAGTAGGGGGAGGAGATTTCCTTTCACCTGAATGGGGCTGGTCTGCCTTCCACAATGCTGTCTCCACCTCCTGCCAGGAAGCTGCAACAGAGAGGACCTAACTGGTTTTAATTGAACTCAGGGCTTTTCTGCCACCAGAGAACAAAGGATTTTGCTGTATAAATATTGGGGCCCAGACCCCAGAACTTTGAATCACTTTTGGACTTCAAGAGGAACCTCTAGCAAGGAGAAGAGCTGAAGAAACTGGAGGAGGAGCACTGCCCCTTTGTGTGCTGTCTGGGGTTGGCCTGCAGTGGCTGTTTCTGCCAAGGATAGAAACTGTGTATGTATCCTGCTTGCAAAGTGTCTCCAAGGGTTTGAAGTGGAGCTTGCCCCCTGTTCAAGAGGTCTCAGGAACAGCAAAGACCTCACCGTCCTTCTGGGCACCATCTCTGGTACCGCTGGTTTCAGTCACCGCAGAATAAAAGGGCAACCAACTCTGTCACCGAGTCCGTCGCAGGATTCCGTGTCCTGAAGGCACCGCAGAGAGCACCGCCTCGCTTCGCAATGCAACCCAGGTCTCACCGACTCCGTCAACGAGCCACTGCTTGCACTGTGTCCTGTGGGCACCGTACTCCACACCGCTTTGCTACATGCTGCACAGATGTCACCGACTCCGTTGTGGCCCAATTCGAACATCAACTGGCTCCATCGCCGCACTGTGACCTTGCAGCACTGCATCGAGCACCGTCTCACCCAGCAACGCCAGCCTTGGTCTCACTAACTCCGTCAACGAGGTGCTGCCTGCACCGAGCCGTAAGGACACTGCATGCTGCAATGCTTCCATCTCACATCGCAACCACAATGGTTGTCCTGACTGACTTGCATTGGCGCATTGGCCGCAACAAGAAAGGTACTGTCTCCGAGTCTATCGACGGTTTAGCTAAACAGTACCGGCGCGGTTGGCTGGAGTTGTTAGACTCTGTTCTGTTCAGTATCGCTGCAGCCCCAAAAGGAGCTACCGAGTCGGAGGAACTGTGTTGTCACGTTATTCCTGCAATTTAAAGGTTATTTTGCATAGTAACTATTTTTACAGTATTGTATGTTGGATTTTTGTCGTTTCTGGTCTTGTTTTGGTTTAGAAAAAGATTACTTATTTTTCTAAACTGGTATGGTGTCCATTTGTAATGTTTTCACTGCATTACTGTATGTGTGCACAAATGCTTTACACACTGCCTCTGAGATAAGCCTGTCTGCTCGTGCCAAGCTACCAAAGGGGTAAGCAGGGGTTATTTTAGAAGTGTATCCTCCTTACCCTGACCAGGAAAAAGGGTCCCTACTTGGACAAAGGTACCTACCTCTGCCAACAAGAGAACCCCATTTCTAACAGTACCTAAAAAGATAAAGGTCAATTTAGGCTCAAACAACATTTGTTGTGGCCGGAAGGGAATTCAGTCAATGATTTCATATCAGAGACGGTCACATCAGTATCATAATCTTCGGTGGATGTAGCTATGGAGCTGGTTGAACAGATGGGGTGCGGGACCCAAACGGCAAAGTGTGACATTAAGTCTGCCTTCCAGCTGTTGCAGGTGCACCTGGAGCACTTTCAGTTGTTAGGTATGATGGCCAATGGTACGTAGACAATGTGTTACTCAGGGGATGTTCCATCTTGTGCACTTTGTTCGAGTGTTTCAGTTCCCTTCTCCAGTGATTGTTCATGTGGCACATGGGGAAAGGGACCATGACACATTACCCTGATGATGTCTTTTTTGTGGGTCAACTCGGTTCTGTGTACTGCTGACAACAGTTGGCAAGCTTTAAAGGGCTCATGGGTGAACTGGGGGTCCTGCTAACCCCAGAGAAGACAATGGGACCTAGCTCGGTACTTTACTTTCTTGGTATTGAATTGGATTTAGTAGCCATGGAGGCACGGCTACTGGTAAACAAAGAGACACACATGCAACTGCTGTTAGACACTATGTTGGCTAAGCCTAAGGTGACTTTCAGTGAGGGGCGAGTGTTGCTGGGCCACTTGAATTTTGTGTGTTGGGTAGTGAGGGCAGGGAGGACTTTTTGCCGGCAGCAAAGCAGGTCACTAGCCAGACTGTTGCAGACTCATCACCATATGCGTTTGTCGGCAGGAGTGAAGCAGGATTTACATATGTGGCACAGGCTTCTGGAGGAGTACAATGGCGGCCCTGAAAGAATGTGATTGGGATGGTCAGATATATTCTGATGAAGCAGGGGGCTTTGGATTTGGTCTATACTGGCAGGGCACATGGTGCGTGGAGGATTGGCCGGCGAGCTGGAAACACAGAGGCAGGAGCATTGCCTTTCTTGAATTCTTTCTCCTGGTCATGGCAGTGACTCTATGGGGTCTGGAACTGGCACATAGAAAGGTGTTGTTTAGAATTGACGACATGGCAGTGGTGCATATTGTTTACAAAGAGTCGGCAAGAGATATGCAGGTCCTTAAGCTTTTGAGGGTGTTCGTAATGGGTTGTTTGAGACATGATGTTTTGTTGAAGGCTAGACGTGTTCCGGGAGTTGACAATGAGATTGCAGATGCTCTGTCTCATTCACAGTAGGAGAGGTTTCATGGGCTGGCCACGGAGGCAGACAAGATCAAGATACCAATGCCTGCGGATATGTGGACCATAGGCGAAAAAGGATGCTCCGCTTGGTGGAGGGGTCATTGGCAAAGTCCACCAGGAAGTCTTATGCGCAGGAGTAGGAGGAATTCATAACCAGTGGTGTTAAGCTGGGTCTGAGGTTTGGAGAAGGGAAGAGGACGTTGTTCAGTTCATATTAGCAATGATCAACAAGGGTCTATCTAGAGTCACAATAACTGAAAGTGGGCAGGGATTGCATTTTTTGGCAAGCTTCTTTGGGGGTACGCGCCATTGGCTGGGGAGTTGGAAGGTGGTTCCTGGAAAGATGGGTAAGGGAAAGGGGTTGTAGACCCAGGGTGAGGAAGCCCTTGACGAGACACCTTTTCAGCAAGGAGTTGGGTCCACTGCCCACAATCTGCCACAGGGGGAGAAGGTGCTTCTGTTCTCAACCTTAATATCTTGGATGCTTTTTGGGGCTTTCCGGGTGTCGGAATTTGTAGAAAGGGATTAGTGGGTTGGACTTGGGGGACGTGGTGAGTATGGATAGCAGGATAAAGTTGTGCCTGCACCAATCCAAGACAGACCAAAGGGTCATGAGATAGACAGTGGTGCTGCAGGAATTCCCAGTGCAGGGTCTGTGTCCAGTGAGTTGGGGCAAAAAACTGAGTGCGAACATCAGGGATGCACAGGGTGCGGTTTTTCACCATACTAATGGGGTGCGGTGACTTCTTTTCAGCTGCTTTCTCTGCTTCACAAGGTATTAACGAGTATGGGGGAAGCCCCAAGTGACTATGGTATGCATTCCTTCAGGATTGGCATGGCCACGGAGGCAGCAAGAAGGTGTTGGGGCAGTTTAAGGATCATGCAACTGGGTAGGTGGTCTTTCATCAGTATGTTCGATTGGGGGGGATTGTTGAAGTTAAGGGATATTACGGGGGCAGGAACATTGGGGTTGGGGGTCTTACATATGTTGTTTTTCCGATACAGTTTCTGCTCCGGAGGCAGTTGAGCTGTCTATTTGGATTGCACAACATTCCTTTATTAAGTGGGTGGAAAGACACAAACTAATAAAAGGTCAAGGAGCTAACGTCGGGTTCGACGAAAGTTTGTTTAAGGTTACCTGGCACAGAAGAGAGGGGATGAGATGGTGAGAGCTTTTGCATTGTTTGAACAAGCTGTTGAAAAAGCATAGATGCCCAGAGGTTTTAGGGATCCACTTAAATGAAAATGACATGGTGGTTTGCAAGGTTCTGGCATTGTTAAATGCGATGAAGAAAGATATGATGGAAATCAAGCAACAATGGGCAGGATGTTATCTACTGTATACATAATTTGTTCCCAGGATGGATTGGAGGGAGCGAAGATGCCCTCCGCCATTGATAAGGCCAGGCATAAAGTGTACTGGAACATGCAGGTTTTTTGCAGGGACGAGAGTTATGGTAGGGTGGACCACCTTCATTTGAAATATGATTCACTGGAATTTTCTAGGGGGCATGGGGTACACTTGTCTCACTACGGGATAGTTATACTTGTTGCAATTGAAGGAGGCCCTGGCTAGAACATTGAACGTTCGCAGATTAGATGGTGGGTCCTAACAGGGAGGGGTCAGAAAAGTCAGGGGTTGCCCTTTCCGGAGTGGCAATTGGCAGATAAATTGTCATGGTTATAGATTAAGATTATTGTTGTGGACAAAGGTGAATCAAGAAAATGGGGATGTTAATAAAGTTACACCTGGATGAAGCAAGAGATAAAAAGTTCCATTTTAATATATTTAGATAGATAGATATAAGTTAATAGAGGTAGATTAAGAGATAAGGGAGTTAAAGGTCATCATTTCAATACCATGGTAGGATGTAGATATGTAAGGGGGCAGGAACATTGGGGTTGGGGGTAAGCGACCTTAGATGACCTGTTGTCTAGTGAGATTTAGTTTTGTAAGGCGAAGTCCAAGGGATTTTGTAGTGATGTGCACCTGTGTTCAATAAAGCGGCCAGTCTCACAGAGTAAAGTGAGTATGTGGTCTGTGCTGCTCCCCCTTTACCCAAAGGGTTTTGGGTGCAGCCAACCTTTGGGAGGTTTGACCCCCGGGGATATTGGGTAAATGGTGCAGGCCAGGCTATATTTGGACTACAAAGTTTTGGTAGGTAGCCCAATATAAATATGGCCATAATACATCTACTGTCAGTATTTTGGGATGGTGACACGGTACCCGGAGCGCTAGATATTTTTAAGTTCTTCCCCTCCCTCCGCTCCCATTATTTGCAAGTTCCCTGGGGTATTTGGTTCATCTGCTTTTAATGATTAACAGGCAGTTTTCGTTGATCACATGTGTGCAGAGCCGGTGTCATGTTATTTTATTGTCGCTTGAAGCAGGTGCAAGGTGGTTGTCAGATAAGCTGTCATTGTTATAGATTACAATTATTGTTGTAAGCATAGGTGAATCAAGAAAATGGGGATGCCAATAAAGTTACACCTGCATAGAGCAAGAAATAAAAAGTTACGTTTTAGGATATTTAGATAGATAGATGTGAATAGTTGTAGGTTAAGTGATAACGGAGTTAAAGGTCACCATTTAAATACCAGGGTAGGATGTAGACATGTAAGGTGGCGGGAACTTTAGGAGTTGGGGTAAGCGACCATAGGTGACTTGCTGTCCAGTGGGTTTTCGTTTTGTAAAGCGAAGACCAAGGGTTTTTGTTGTGATGTGCACCTGTTTTCAATAAAGCACCTTTTTTACACAATAAAGTATGTATGCGTCCTGTAATACTCCCCTTTCACCCAAAGGCATACATGGCACCGTCAGGCAAACCTTGCTTTTTAGAAAATAGCAGGTACCATTAGGTTCAGTTTTACCAGTGCTATATAAAGACATGACAGAAGGTAGCAATTGGCTCTATCGGTTGAGATGCACTACAATTTCATTCTGCATTTATGCAAAATATTAAAGGCCTGATGTACTATCACTGCTTTCAAACAAGGAATGTTCAAAAGGTTTGCGAACGGGGATGTAATTTGTGAAGCAACCTATGCACCAATAGGTTGCATTGCAAATTTCTATCTTGCAGGCAGTTGTAAAATAGCCTGCCTAATGAATATTATTCAGGCAAGTCGCATCTGCAACCACCTGTGACTGGCCATATATGCAGGGATGTGTCCTGCAAGCCACAGAAGACCACTAGCCTTCCATTTGGTTTCCCAATTAGGAAACTTAATTAAAACTAGACTTTGTCCATTAAGAAGATGTGCTTCTTATAAAAAATAATAATAATGTTTCTGGTTGGGAACCATTTCTGGGGGAATCATGCAGTGACCACTGCCTCCTTCCTCCCGAGGACATCAATATGATTCCCAAAGAGAAAGCTGCTTCATCAGGGCAGTTTTCCCTCTGTGAACATGTTAACACTTCAACGTGAAAGGTGGTAACTTTTCAATGGTTAGTGGCCGCAACCGAGGTCACAAAGCACTAATACATTCCTTTATGGCTTACAAATTGGAGTGTAACACTGCTTTCATGCCCTTTCTTGATTGTGACTCAGAAAGTGCCTCAAAAGCTCTTTTTAAGAGGTGGAAAAACTTGTCTCACTTCCAAAATGAGCGAGCAGAGCAGAGCAGCTGGTTGAGCGAGCAGCGCAGAGCAGCTGAGCAGAGGAGCGTCGCGGAGGAGAGGAACAGAGAGTAGAGAGTAGAGGAGAGGAAATTCGGTCTGCACGCCCGGCCTCCTGCTCCCGCTCCCGTTTTGCACGGCACTTCAGCGGCACTTTAGCGTCTCGGCATTGGTGCCGCGGCGGCGCTTCCGGCACTTCTGGTGCTCTGGGCTCCTGCGACCTCCACAGCTGCGGGTGTGGTTGCGGTGTGGAGGCTGCGAGGCAGTGGGCGTGGAGCGGCACCTGTGGCAGTGTCGCTGTGCGGCGGTGCTGCGGCAGCTCCAGCAGGAGACGGACAGTGGCGGCTGACCTGTGGCCCCTACCCCACCCCCACCCCCTGCAAAACTATAAAACTATAAAACTACAAAACCCAGCAACCCACAACAAAGGACGACGGAACCCTGGGACCCCAGGGATTGAATCCTGGTGGCCTGCAGAGGGCAGTAGAGTGCAAACTATAAAACTACAAAACTACAAAAACTACAACACCAAGCAACCCACAACAAAGGTCGACGGAACTCTGGGTTTCTTGGGATTGAATCCTGGTGGCCTGCAGAGGGCAGTAGAGTGCTCAGCAGCGAGCTCAGCAGCGAGCCACAGGATCTGCAAAAGTCTATAAAAGTCTACAAAAGGAGCGAGCTGCCAGAGACGTCAATCTTCTCTGGCACCTCCTCAAGCACCCGCCTACCCCCGCTTGCCCCAGTGGACTCCTGCATACCCCTGCACGCCCGCAGCCCATAACGGTATCTGCAGCCCGGACACTAAAACGAAAAGTGACAAAAGGGCAACAAGGGATTCGGTCCTGGACCCGGAGATTTGGCCTAATAACCAGAAGTTTACCCCAGCAGTACCCCAGCAGTACACCTGGCATATGGGGCCCAAAAGAAAGGGCCGGTTGCTCACGACCCCGGAAGAAAGTCTCATGAGCCACCTACCTAATAACGAGACAACAACAAGGTCCACGAGGAGCAAATCATTAACAGACAGCTTAACCGAAAAGCCACAAGAGGCTGACCAAAGGGGCTCGATCAGAAACTTCTTAATCAAGAAAAACGACCCCCTCAACAGTGCCCACGGCATTACACAGGACGCCCTCCTCGATGGCCTATGCCCGGCTCAAGTAAAAAGCACTAATGATCTTAGCAGACAATACCCCGATCATACCCCCATACCCAAGGAGGAGACCAGCGAGGAACGGGGGACCACCCAGGAAACGGCCAGTGCAGCTCACGAGCATCTCTATCCAAAGCAACCAGAAGGTCAACTTAGGGATGGAACCCCGCCTCCTCTTATAGATAATGGACAGGACTCCACAACTAGCAAGACGCTCAGCACTGCTCTGCCCAAAGGCTGCTCCACAGTAATGACGACGGTGCAAGTCCATCAGCCCAATTCCCCTGGTCTATACCTGCAGACCACGGAGACTAGCGAGCTCCAATATGAACCCAAAGATCCAAAATCAACGAATCCTCAGTCTCATCTACTTCCCCCGGCCCCAGAGCAAAGTCACTGAAAACCAGCTAATCACCACCTTCGCCCAGAGCCCACCCGCCGACCCCACCAACCCCGACACCGCCGCCCGCAACTTCAGACAGTGGATCAACGACTGCGCCAACACCCTCGCCCCGCCCAAGAAACCCTCCAACAGCCACACCAGCAAGAAAGCCACCTGGTTCACCGAAGACCTCCAGGCCTCCAAACGAACATGGCGAAAACTGGAGAAGAATTGGATCCGCGAACGAACACCAGACAGCTACGCAGCCCACAAAAACGCCACCCGCAGACACCATCACCTCATCAGATCCGCCAAAAGGGCCTCACTCAAAGACCGCCTAGATAACAACGGACACAACAGCAAAGAGCTCTTCAACATCGTGAAGGAACTCTCCAACCCCAACTCCAACACCAACGACATCCCACCCTCGCAAGACCTGTGCGACTCACTGCACCGCAAGATCGCCGACATCCACGACAGCCTCAACGCCACGACCGCCCCGACTACCACTGAGACCTCCGCCCCCACGACCACCACCCGCACCAACCGCCTGCTCTCCTGGACCAACATCAACGACGAGGACACCAGCAAGATTATGAGCACCATCCACTCCGGATCACCATTAGACCCATGCCCACACCACATCTTCAACAAAGCCAGCACAGCCATCGCACCCCATCTCCGGAAAGTAATCAACATCTCCTTCGAGACAGCAACCTTCCTGGAAAGCTGGAAGCACGCCGAGATCAACGCCTTACTCCTCACCCACGCACACAAAGCACTCCACAACTCCGGACCAGCCTACCTCAACAGACGACTCAGCTTCTACACCCCCACCCGCCAGCTCCGCTCGACCAGCCTCGCCCTCGCCACAGTCCCCCGCATCCGGAAAACGACCGCCGGCGGCAGATCCTTCTCCCACCTCGCCGCCAAGACCTGGAACACCCTCCCCACCAACCTCCGACAGACCCAAGACCTACTGGCCTTCAGAAGACTCCTCAAGACCTGGCTCTTCGATCAGTAGCAGCACCACCCCCCTCTTCCCCCAGCGCCTTGAGACCCTCGCGGGTATGTAGTGCGCTTTATAAGTGACATGATTGATTGATTGATTGAAGGCGGACCCCAAGGACCTCAAGAACTTCCGGCCCATCTCCCTGCTCCCGTTCCCGGCGAAGGTCATCGAGAAGACCGTCAACAAACAACTGACCCGCTACCTCGAGGAGAACAGCATCCTGGACCCGTCCCAGTCCGGGTTCCGCAGCAACCACAGCACCGAAACCGCCCTCATCGCCGCCACCGATGACATCAGGACCCTGCTAGACAACGGAGAAACAGCGGCCCTCATCCTCCTGGACCTTTCAGTCGCCTTCGACGCGGTCTGCCACCGCACACTACGAACACACCTACACGACACCGGGATCCAAGAGAAGGCCCTGCACTGGACCACATCCTTCCTCTCCGGCAGAACACAGAGCGTCCACCTCCCCCCTTCCGCTCCAATGCCACCGAGATCATCTGCGGCGTACCCCAGGGCTCATCCCTCAGCCCAACGCTGTTCAACATCTACATGGCACCTCTCGCCCACGTCGCCCGACAGCACGACCTCAACATCATCTCCTACGCCGATGACACCCAGCTGATCATCTCCCTCACCAAAGACCCTCACACCGCCAAAACCAACCTCCACGAAGGAATGAAGGCCGTCGCCGAATGGATGAGGAACAGCCGACTAAAGCTGAACTCGGACAAGACGGAGGTCCTCATCCTCGGCTCCACCCCTTCGGCCTGGGATGACTCCTGGTGGCCGACCACACTGGGAACAGCTCCAACCCACCGACCACGCACGCAACCTAGCGGTCATCCTCGACTCCACCCTCTCCATGACTAAGCAGGTCAACGCCATCTCCTCCTCCTGCTTCAACACCCTCCGCATGCTCCGCAGGATCTACAAGTGGATCCCCACCGAAACGAGAAGAACGGTCACCCAGGCCCTCGTCAGCAGCAGGTTGGACTACGGAAACGCCCTCTACGCAGGAACTTCGGCCAAACTCCTGAGACGGCTGCAACGCATCCAGAACGCCTCTGCACGTCTGATCCTCGACATCCCCCGCCGCAGCCACATCACACCCCACCTGAGAGACCTGCACTGGCTCCCCGTCAACAAGAGGATAACCTTCAAGCTCCTCACCCACGCACACAAAGCACTCCACAACACCGGACCAGCATAACTCAACGGACGACTCAGCTTCTACACCCCCACCCGCCAGCTCCGCTCCACCGGCCTCGCCCTCGCCGCAGTCCCCCGCATCCAAAGAATGACTGCCGGCGGCAGATCTTTCTCCCACCTCGCCGCCAAGACCTGGAACACCCTCCCCACCCAACTACGGCAGACCCAAGACCTACTGACCTTCAGAAGACTCCTCAAGACCTGGCTCTTCGAGCAGTAGCAGCACCCCCCAACCCCCAGCGCCTTGATTCCCTCACGGGTAAGTAGTGCGCTTTACAAGTGATATGATTGATTGATTGATTGAGTGTCCCCTGTGGCTGGGGAGCTCACAGCCTCCTTCCTTCACAATCTTGGTCAAAAGATAGAAAGAACCCTAGATCTAACCCCAAACTTGTCATGGCCCCTAGTGTCCCCATGGGCCCCCAACTCAAAAGCTGACGATCTCGAATATAACTGCAGCGCCGACGCGGCCTCGGACAAATCATCCTTGATTGAGACAACCAGCGCTACTAATAAAGCCCTGTTGTGGCAATCGACCAAGATGGAAGTGCAAATAGTACTTCTACAAGCAATTGCAGGGCGCCTAGTTGACATAAACTCCAAGGTGGAGGTCCTAGATAACAGGATCTCCCAACATTTGGCCTCCAACTGGGGCGACTGCTCCTGCCGCTGCTCAAATCTCATCAAGAAGTGGGCCTCCCTCCCTGAGGTCCTAGAAGACATAGTGGAGATAGCGAAAGGGCGTATGGTGGCACAGACTATAAACAACACTGATGACTGGGCGAAACCGAATAGTCATCTTTCGAAGGCGACACAGCCAGCAGGGGCCTCAGCAGAACAGACGAACGCAGCAGGACAGAAGAACGCAGCCGACAATGGGAAAAGCGTAGAGCACACGACCAACAAACCCGTCAGCAGCCCAGAAACTCCCAAAGACACACAAAGTCTAAATTTCAGGGCCAGCGACGCCATTGGAACAGACCCGCAGGAACACACTTCACTCGCGACGGACACACACGATCCAGCCCTTTCAAGGAGAGCAAAAAAGAAGCTAAAGAAGCAACTGAAAAAAACAAAGCTAAGGTCGAGACAATTGCAGCCATTGAAGTCCAATCCACTGCCCTTACAAGGAGGCACAAAAATCACCCAGCTCCACCCAATCTTTACCGACAAAAACTGGGGTACAAAAGTCATCCAGCTTTACCCAACCCTTACCGACAAAGACCGGGACAAAAAGGCCCTACCGGTCTCCTTGCCTTTGGAAATTCAGCATAACCCAATCTCATCACCAAGCAGCTCCAGTGAGAAAGGCCAAAAGTTATTAGTAAGGCCAAACCACCTTACAGACGACGATCCAACGACCGGAACAAGTCCATCTCCTGCAGAACTGCTTACCCAGATAACCTCGGCAAAATCAACATTAAAGTCGACTACTCCAAATCCTCCACAATCAAGCCCGGGTCCTCAGCCTGTCACCGGGAGCAATAATGATCAAAGCAAGTGGCCCCAAGCAGGACTTGCCTCATTCCACCAAGGAAGCTCCTGCACAGGACCACCCCCAGCAGAGTCAGCCATAGAAAGGGGAGAAAGGGCCCAAACTGTGAGTGCACCAGCAGTTGTACATGAGGTGGTCCTCATACCGAGATTCCGTAGTACGGGACAGCATGACATCCTGAATCGGAGCAACATTCTACGTCTCTTCAAACATCTGGACACCCTAGAAAAGATACAATCAGGGGACCTAGCATGGGTGAAATTCCTGCGCACGAAGGGGGACACACACGGCGATTCATCAGTGGTGGGCCTGAGGAATAAAGAAATACAACAACCCGTCATAAACAACTCCACCCTACTCGCCGAGTGGGGTATTGAAGTTCAAACGCTGCCGCACCCAAAATACCCACATGTTCTGGCACCAGACACGGGGGGAAAGGCCATCCGGTCGGTCCTGCATGGGACAAACAGCTCAGGACCCACGGTCAGAAGCCAGACGGGCCAAAGGGACCTAATGGGCATCAGAATCTCATGTCAAAACAACCATCGGGTTATACATACCCTCACCATAACCCCGGATCAAAAGCGACATGCAAGATGGAGGCCACAGCATTCCTAACCGTAACAAAAGCCAGCTTGACAGAGGAGATGCTGGCCCAGAACTAATCCACAAGCAGCAATTATTAATAATCTCCTGGAATATAGCAGGCATTAACAAAATCTGCGAAAACGAAAATTTGAAGCAGTTCCTGGAAAGCGGGGATATAATCTGTCTCCGAGAAACATGGGCCCTGTCCAGCACCCCTTTGGCAGGGTATTACGAACATCAGGTCCCAGCCATAAAAAGGAATCTTTTTGGACGCCCAGCTGGCGGCCTATCAGTTTTCATAAAACACGAATGTGCCCTTGTCGCCACAGCCATCAATCAGAACTCCCCAGGTCTGCAAGCTCTACAGATCAGAGGTCTGAGTTT
The DNA here is from genome assembly GCA_963921515.1 of Calotriton arnoldi. Lineage (NCBI taxonomy): Eukaryota > Metazoa > Chordata > Amphibia > Caudata > Salamandridae > Calotriton > Calotriton arnoldi. The sequence continues at coordinate 43,541 of CAWUFW010018905.1, read as the reverse complement.
CAATAAACATCCAATGCGCCTCTTGGTAATAAACTGTTATATCAATCCCGCACAGACCCTCATGAAAGATCAACTGGAGGCATTGGCACAGAATCTAGAAGACCTGCTAAACAAACACAAAACATACCAGGTCATTCTAGCCGAGGATTTTAATCTGAAAGATCTTGACAAAATCGAACCACCACCCCGGGGGCCAGGGAGGGCAGCTCCCCTGCAGGACCTCCTTAACAACTACAAGCTGACATCAACTCATATTCTGAAAAAAGCTTGCTCGGCCTCCTGGCATCCCCAGTGCACCTTTCGGAACGCTTCAAGAATCGATTATATTATGGCCAGCGAAGAGATGGCGGCCAGAACGGCAGACTTTGAAGTGGTAGATCAGAAGGAGAGTGACCACAGGCCACTAAGAGCAGTGTTTCAGCTGGATGTACCGCCAGCCAGCATCTACCAACCCATTGGGGAGACAAGCGGGGAGGAAAAACACAGCGTCCTGAGGAGGATTAAGTGGTCTGACAAGACCGGGTCCAAATTTCAAACATGGCTAGGCCAGGCACAGGAAGGGAGTCCGCCCGCAGAGCTCCCATCCATAAACAGATGGGAAAATATTGTTGAGGACTTACAAACCAAGCTCGGGAACTCCAAGTCACAAAACCCGAGACCGAAAGGGCAACTGAGACTAGGAAGCACCTGCGCAAACAACGACATACGAGAAGGCAAAAGGCTTCTGCGCAAGGCCCGCGCAGCAAAGAAAACAGGGGGCTGCCAAATAGAGGGACCACCATTTGCATCGCTGAGGGCATCCCTAAGGAAGAAACTATGGGAATATAAAAAAGCCAATATGGAAAGTGAATGGCTCAAAGTCTTTTCCTTGATCAAACAAAAGAACCGAGCACGACTCTGGAGACATATAAACCAGCTGAGCAATCGAGGACCCACAAGAGAAAATGGAGTTGCTGAAAAAGAATGGATGCTATACCAGCTATATGTAACAGCATCCACCAATGACGATTCAACAAGTGGTAGGGTGGATACAGCAGAGCAAGTCGATCCAGTCAGCACAAAGCCAGGAGTTGTGATTCCAAGCCCAGGCAAGGCCCCCACGGGCAACAGACCTTTGGCCGCCGCCCATGGCACTCCACCAGCCTGGACAAACACCCAACAGGTTATCAAAGTCATCAAGAGTATGAAGAACGACGGGGCACCTGGGCCAAACGGGATTCCAGCACCTGTCTTTGAACTGGCACCAGAGTTCTGGGCATCACTCCTAACCCCGCTCTTCAATTACACCTTCGCGACTGCCACAACACCTGAGTCTTGGAGGGGTTCCATACTGGTCCCTATTTTTAAAAAAGGAGACCGCCTAAAGCCATCGAACTATAGGCTTATTGCCCTGCTTGATCTGGAAGCCAAGGCCTATGCCCGCCTACTTCTGAAAGATCTGGAGAAGTGGGTCGAAGAGAGAAACATAATTCCCATGCCCCAGACTGGCTTTAGGTCACAGGCATCAACCATGGACAATGTTCTGGTGCTCGCACACCTTTCAGCCCAGGCAACCCAGAAGAACCATCCTCCACTCTTCTGCTGCTTCGTGGACTACAGTACAGCCTTTGATAAAGTAGTCAGGAAAAATCTATGGCGGAAGCTAGAAAACTGGGGCATTCCATCAAACCTCCTAAAAGCAATAAGATCACTATACGAGGCCACCTGGGTGCGGGTCAAAACAAGCGCCCGCACAGTTTCCCCTAAAATAACCACGGAGAACGGGTTGAAGCAAGGATGCGTGCTGGCCCCCATCCTCTTCAACTTATACACAGCGGATTTAGGGGAAGCCCTAAAAGGAGCCTGTTTAGTAGCCCCAAGATTAGCAAGTGTGAGGCTGCCAGTTCTACAGTACGCTGATGACACAGTCATAATGGACCACACGAAGGTGGGCCTACAAAGAGCCCTAAACGCCCTAAATAGCTTTAACATCACCAACAACTTGATAGTCAATCAGGGAAAAACAAAGGTCATCATTTTTGGGTCCTACCATCTGAAAAAGAATGCACTGTGGCAACTGGGAAACGCGCAAATCAATACAGTGGCCTCATACAACTACCTAGGGGTTTGGTTGTCGGAACGGGCCAAGGCGAACGTACACCTAAAACAGCAGAGCCTCAAGGCCGGCAAGGTCACACACCTATTAAAACAACTAAGCCTGCACTTGATCAGCCTGTCCGCCAGCCCAATTCTGACAGTTCTAAGAGCGAAGCTCCTCCCAGCAATTAGTTATGGCCACCTCGCATTCCCCGGGAAACTGGACTCCCTCCTTATTTCAGCCCAAGTCAAGGCATACAAGTCAGTGCTACACATATCGAGGACAGCAAGAAAAGCAAGGCTAAGACTGGAGCTAGGCCTGGCAAGGCTGGACCTGATCTGCCAGGGGGAGATCATAAAGCTATATCTTAGGATATTAAGGGCACCCGTTAACTCCCTAAAAAATCATCTGAGACCCATTTTCGAGGGGCCAGACTCGACATGGCACACTAGGCTAGAAAACGCAATTAAATTACTGAAGATTGAGGAAGAAAGCATACCACGGATGGAGATCCCCCTGAATGCCTGGAAGAGAGCTGTTAACAAACAAGTGCGCGAAATTTCCTTTGACCTCGATCTCAAAACGCTCTGTCGAAGTTTTCATCTAGACCCGCTGAACAAATCCTACATGGCAGGAAAAGCACAACCGTATCTAAGCGAGGCTCTCTCCATACAGGCCCGAAGTATAATCTTATTCATGAGGTTGACCACGCTTGGGATTGCAGATTTTAATCCGGCTTGGGCACGAAGAGAGGAATCCACAACTTGTAGACTGTGCCCCTACAGGAAGGAATCCTGGCTGCACCTTTTATGCTGTTGCCCCAACTTAAATAACGAACGTCGGCGACTTCTGCGCCCGATCTGCATCACCAAGGGTATAAAGACGTGCAGTGAAGCATCAGCCTTGTGTTTTTCAACCACTAACACAACGGCTCTAGCGAGACTGGCAAAATGTATCCATCAAATCAGGATAGCTCTAAAAGCCGCCTATGAAAGCAGCACAACCCAGGGGAAAAGCATGGTAAACTCTGCGATCGAATGCTGATGGGACCACTCATCGATGCACCAAGGACTGTGCCCCTCTCGCACGCCTCCCAAAAGAGCATTTTCACCTGAGAGACACCTAGAGCTCCATAGAGGGTAGCTCAAGAGCTCGGCAATGCACCTTATTTCAGGGCATAAAACAGAGGCCTTAAGATCATGTTTACAAATGCTGGGGAAAGGCTGGCCACGCTGGACTCTGGGAGGGGTGTTAAATTTTACCCAGAACAAAAGTTTGAAACTACTGTTTTTAGTTTTTATATATTGATTGCTTTTACTGTAATGATTTTAATTAATTATACAGTTAATAAATTCACTGGTTGGGAACCATTTCTGGGGGAATCATGCAGTGACCACTGCCTCCTTCCTCCCGAGGACATCAATATGATTCCCAAAGAGAAAGCTGCTTCATCAGGACAGTTTTCCCTCTGTGAACATGTTAGCACTTCAACGTGAAAGGTGGTAACTTTTCAATGGTTAGTGGCCGCAACCGAGGTCACAAAGCACTAATACATTCCTTTATGGCTTACAAATTGGAGTGTAACACTGCTTTCATGCCCTTTCTTGATTGTGACTCAGAAAGTGCCTCAAAAGCTCTTTTTAAGAGGTGGAAAAACTTGTCTCACTTCCAAAACAGGGTTTTTATATTGTTTTGCCTCATTCAGAGGCGTTAAGATGTCAAAAGCTTTAGCACATGAGGATGTAAGTGCTGGAATATTAAAATCAATAAAGGTAATATTTATCAATTGAGTGAGTGTTATGAAAAATATTTAGTTGCCAACAAGGAAAGGTAAATAGTAATTAGTTATTACAAATAAACATTCTTGACCAATTCACAATGGAAAAAATAATTTCTTGGGAGGTCTCCGTGAGACAAGCATAGCGATGATGCCCCTCGGTAGATCGCATTATGGGAGACCCTCTTTGTCTCCAAAGCTTACATAGGGCCCTCTTCCCACAAATATGTGTGTTTTTGGTTATTCATTGTTTTATGCTCATCGAAACAGCAACCCCTTTCCCACCCCTAAACCTACATTTGTGATGGAAAAATCTACCTTACTGATGGATTTTACAGTCTCACAAGTGCACTTTGCCCTTAGAAAATTCTTTAAATCCAAATTTTTTGAAGTAGGATATGACATTTTGAACTGAAAATTGCATTTATGTGCATTTTTAAGTGAAACCGGGTGTTTAAAAACAACTTTGTTTTGAGACCAGAATGCTCAACTTAGAGCAACCTCAATTACTCCTGTATGACGAATATGTTTCTTATAAGAACATTATAGTACTCCCTAAACTCTAAATGTAATCTACGACTCCTTTGATACAGTTCTTGGAATGGCCAAAGACACCCCACTGCCTGTTCCTCATGGGAATTATAACTGTGTTTTGCTGTTAAAGTGAGATACTAAAACCTCTTATGTGAATGTAGTGTCATCCTAATGCAAATAAGGGCATCAGCAGCCATGACCCACAGTTGGTTAGTAACCCCTTCACTGCTTCTGTCGGCCAACGGCCGTCACGAGTACTACCTCCGTAGTGCTGCACACGTCCGTTGGCCGACGCGGCCCCGCACACTTAATTAAACCGCCGCACCGCGGCGGAATTCGCGCCGCGGTTAAGCGGGTAAAAGACAGCCATCAATTGCTTGCAGGGGGGTCCTCATACCCATGGGCTCCAAACTAACTGCATCTGCTGCATTACTGATGCATATGCCCCTGCGCCCCTGGTAGCCTGAAGAGAAGAGTCTTGGCCTCTCGCTGGTGCCATTATGATGAGATTGGGATGTGTCTACCCCTAGTCAGTGGGGAGTTTATCTGGGTGTATTGATCACTCCAGAAGAAGCATGATCGAGTGGTGCTAAGTTGCTAATATTAGTATATATTAGTATCTGCAAAATTTGTGGACTTTTTTTTTTGCTTGTAACCTTGGCCAGAGCACTGAGCCAAATATCAACATTTCCCGGTGATGACCATTTTAGATGCCTGAGAAAGAGGAGTTAACATCATTCAATAGTTCAGTTTACAGTATAGCACATTTGACTACACAGTGAGGACCCGAAAGTCGATAAATGGGATTAAATGTAGATGCATTACACATTCAAAGCCAAACTGATGTACACAAGTCTCAAGAATGCTGTAAAAACACAGAATCACTACTGGCAGTCCAAATAGTCTGGCAAAGTATAGTCTGAACATCATGAAGCATACGAGGAATTCAGTAATAGCAATGCAGAAAATAACAAAATCTGGTGATCAGTATATGATTTCTGATCCTCTTGCCTATACATGAGTAAATCTAAATGACCTAAACTAAGCTTGAACTAAGTAGTAATAATTGGGGAAACCTTAATTAGGTCCAGTAACGCAGGAAGGTGTCAGCATTGCAGAGACTTTAGAAGTTCTCCAAAATCAGGAATATTGCATAGCATAAAGCCACACAACAGAAATATAGCAAAGAGGTCTGTACCCCTCTGAGTCTATAAGGAATCTGCCTATCGCTAAAGTGTGACCACCAATTAAAACTACACAGAACATTTGAGAACCCCACATCATGTGTCCCAGTTCTTTTTCTACCTTCTCACGCTAGAACTTGGCAACCTTATTCAATACTTCCATCTCATGGTTGTAGCATCCAGACGTCCTTGGATTCCTGCTGTCTCTAGATATAACATCAATAGGTGTCCTCCTTTTATTTGTTAGCGCCTCTCATCCTTGCCAAAAGTTTTTCTCCAGAGCCTCACTATCTCTTATACACAATGTGCCTTTCACTAACTATGAGATCATATGAACGCACCTGCAAAGAAGAAGAAAACATTGCAGCCTGATCAAACTTTCACATTGAAGGTTAAACATTAGAGTTCAAATGCTTAAGGCCTTTGGTCAAGCAAAACACTTCAATACATATTTAAATGCTTTGTTATGGATACACATACAGTTATAAAATAAATGCATGGTACTATTCAAATGAATACGTGAATATAGACAGAGTTAACGAAGATAATCAAACTACAAAAATGCATATATATATGAAAAGCTGCAATTTGGTATCACTAGAAGGAAAATGTTAGTATGCACATGCATATATTTGTCTGAATTATACATCAAATGCACCCCTTTACGGCAATGATATTAAAGCACTGAAATGTATGGTACCACATGCACGTATATACGGCATAGTCAAGAGGTGAAAGGGTGGAGCCAAAATTAGACTGCTCCACATTCATTAGGTTTTGTAAAAGTTGCATCATTTTATTGTGTTAACAAATTCCTTAAAAGTAGGTTTCATGGAAAGAAATCAGACAAAAAACCCTTTCTGACTGCCTGTAAGGCCTTGATGCGTCTGGTAAGTTACATTACCGTTGCATCAGGAGAAAGATCTGCTGATCCCCTTAATGTATTCTTAGTGGAAAGCATCTGGAAACGAGGAATAACATGCAGGATTCAGTGGGTGAACACTGATTATAAAGTTATTTCGATTACAAAGGCACAATGTTCTACTGCAACCCGGGAGCACAGATACATGTGGGGCAGGAATACTGACGCAGTTTCCCCGCACTCCTCGTAAAGGGGTCGTCATATGGCCATTTCTGATAACAGATAAAGAAAGGACTCGATAAAAGAACCTGGTAACATAAAAAAAGACTCCACATCAGTCTGATCTGTGATCTCACACTGGGTCACAAGAGTACAGGATACATGCAGCTGTGGAACTTCCTTCGGAGCAGGGAGTCTGGGTGCCATTTCCATCACTATGTAAGTTGATAGCCGACTAGTTTACAGATGAGGCTGGTTGTGAAACATTTTGATGTGTCTGGTTGTGACAGGACTTCAGTCAGGCTCTATAGCATCTGGCTAACCCTTTCATAAATATTATATGCATATGTCAATTGATGTTTCGATGGCAGATGGCAATTGCCTGCTATGCACAGAATAAGAAACAGCCATTTGAAATGTGTTTTTAAACCTCGGGAGGTTTGTAGAACTGCCGACGGGAGTCGCCGCGTCACCAAGAGACCCCTGGAAGGCATGTTTTGAGCAGACAGCAGTAAAACACAGTCTTAGCGGTGTTCAGAGATTCTCAGCGAGGCTGCACCATCTGGACCGCTGCCAGCAGTGAAATGAGTGCTCCCTGGAACATGCAAAGAGTGATAAGTTAGATTCAAGGAAGATCACCGCGAGACTGCTAATGACAGGAAGGAATCCTAGCAAGGTTTAGAAACAGGAGACAAGACCCTTCTTGTAGCCTGTATCGGCGATTAGCAAGGTGAGCCCTTAGTCGCACCAAGGATTTGAACACACTGGCCAGCCCAAATTTTCCCTTGCACCTAGAAAGAGATGACTGTGAGGTTTCCCATGCAGGGCCCTGTTAACCACACCCTAGGGACTGCTTTCTCTGGTTGGCTCTAGATCAGTGCTTCCCAAACATTTTAGAACCACGTCCCACTTTTTAGAACGGCAAATTTTTGCGACCCATCTACCTTTAATGGACATGAGCAATGTTCCCCGTAAGGTGCGCGCGTGCGCGCCCGAGCACCTCTGTTCCCCCGAGCACGCAGTGCTGTGTGTGGAGCGCGCACGCACGCACAGCACATCCCGGGAGAGCAATAGCGCCGCCGCTTTTAAAAATGCGAGCAGCGCGAAAAATGGTAATTTCCTGTCTGGGGGAACCCTGTGCAAGCAGTGGCTCCTGCACTTGCTGCATTCCTTGCATAATGGAGCGGGGCCGGGGGCTGTTTGTGGGCCTTTGTGAAAATATTTGTTAATTGCAGCACCGTCATGCGCTGCAATTAACATAAATCTTTTCACAATGGCCCACAATCGGCCCCCAGCCGCGCTCCTTTAAGAAAAGAAATGCAGCAAGTCCAAAAGCACGTCACGTCGTTCTTTTGGACTTGATGCATGTATTTTCTTAATGGAGCACGAATGCAGGCTGATTGTGAGCCATTGTGAAAATATTTATGTTAATTGCAGCGCATGACGGTGCTGCAATTAACAGGAATACTTTCACAAATGCCCACAATCAGCCCGCAGCCACGCTCTATTAAGAAAATAAATGCATCAAGCCCAAAAGCACGACGTGTAAAGCACACGTCGTGCTTTTGGGCTTGATGCATGCCTTTTTTCAATAGAGCACGGCTGAGGGCTGATTGTGGGCATTTATAATCAAGGGTCATCGTTCTCACAAAAGCATTTCACTTCTTGCACGCAGCTTTGCTCAGCCGCTTCTAGGTAGAGTTTGCAATCCGACCCCTTCCATTTTCCATGCTATACTTGACCACAGGAATCCAAGCCTCCCTCCCCACCCACACAGTTTATTTCCCTCTCCAGGACCTGGAACGGCTGCACTGAGCTCGGTTTCTGCAAAATCAAAGACTACTCCGCACTGTCACCATTCATACTCTGTTGTCCTACTCACCGACGCTAGTCTTTCCCTTGTTTCTGATGGCAGTATTTAAAAGCCCCTTAGGGTGCATAGGTCAGCTAACCCCTCTCACGAAGCAAGGTTAGGTGTTTTAGTACTCATAGGTGTCAAGAGACTGTGTCATGTTTGACTCATTTAACCACTTGTCAGCATAGCTTTTTACGCACCATCACTTTGCACATTTGACATTTAAACTGCAGCTCGAAAAGTGAAACTGCAAGTCCCAATATGCAACATGATGTAGGTTAAAAAGTCAGAACTAAAAGAGGTGTCACACATGATCAAGGGCTGTACGGAAGCAAAACTTTAAATAACAGACACCCTTTCAAACTAAAAGAGGCAGGAACATTAAATAAGCACAGGAGTCACCAGGATTTGAGAGAGTGGAGAAGAGGGAGAGAGAAAGAAAGAGAAAATTGGTGTAAGAAGAAGGGGGGACAAAAGGCAGAGGGTCAGAAGAGAGAGGGTTTAGATGAGGAGGGAGGAAGAGGAGTGAGAGAAGAGACAAATTGTTCTTAACTGCTTTTAAAACTGTATGAATTTGAAACTGTGTTCTTGGGAAACGATCGCACTGCGCGTAAGGCGCCGACGTTAGTTCCCAGCTGCATCCGATCACACCCCTCTGAATCAGCCTATCACGCTGAGAGAGGGAGGAGGAGTGGGCGGGGACCGGATACATATGCCGGCCGCAGCGCGGGAGCGCCGGCGGCGCGCCAAAGGCAAGCCCGTCTGCGCCCGTCCGCGCCCGTCCACGCCCAACCGGGCCCAGGGGCCAGCCATTATGCCCGACTCATCACATATTCCTCTGAGGCACTCAGACAGCACCACTCTGTACATTACGCCCTTCCCCCCGACACTTGTGTTAAATTGAATGACATGGATAACCTCCAGACGCGGAGATCTTTCCCCGAAGTCTGTAAAACTACCCCTCCCACTCAGCAACCGCTGGGACTTGATAAACATAGGCTCCCGGCACTACTAATATACTACCTAAACTCCCGCTCCCTAGTTAAGCACCAGCTTGATATTTTTCTCCTCCTAGCGACCGATAAACCAGATATCCTTCTAGTGACAGAAACCTGGCTGACACTCGATTCCACCCCTGACATGTTGGCGGCATTACCTAATGATTACTACATCCTCCACGCCAACCGTCCACCAGGCAAACTGGGGGGGGGGAGTAGCAGCCATTATCCATACAAAGCTCAAATTCACAGCCCTAACCTGTCTCTGCCTCTCGGAAGCAGAAAACATTGTAATCAAACTGGAATCTGCCTCCGACCCAATCATCTGCGTGCTAGTTTATAGGCCCCCACACCAGATGCCTCTATTCCCCCATTCACTGAGCGAACAGATCGCTAACCTTGTTATCAATCACGCTAAAATCTTACTTGTGGGTGATTTCAACTACTGGTACAATGACCCACATGAAGGGCCGCAGTCAGCTGAGCTGACTGATCTCCTAACTAACCTAAACTTTACCCAGCAAGTGTCCTCAGCCACACACATCAAAGGGCAAATTCTGGACCAGGTCTGGACCAACAAACCTGATAATATCTGCACCCACAATCCTCCCATGCATATGGTCAGACCATCATTTAATAAAGTTCACTATAAAGAACTTCGGGCCTGATTCACAGAACTAACTTACGTCAAAAACGTAAAGTTAGTACTTTTTGGTATTCACAGAATACACTTACTCATTTTGGTATTCACAGAATGAACTTACTCATTTCGGTATTCACAGAAGTTAGTAGTCCTAACTTTAGGACTCCTAAATGCCTTCTGTGAATTCCGAAGTCTTAAAGTTAGGATTTTTCTCAGTTTAGGAGTAGTAAAGTTAGGAGTCCTAACTTTACTACTCCTAAACTGAGAAAAATCTAACTTCAAGACTTTCGGTATTCACAGAAGGCATTTAGGAGTCCTAAAGTTAGGAGTCCTAACTTTACGACTCCTAAACTGAGAAAAATCCTAACTTCAAGACTTTCGGTATTCACAGAAGGCATTTAGGAGTCCTAAAGTTAGGAGTCCTAACTTTACTACTCCTAAACTGAGAAAAATCCTAACTTTAAGACTTTCGGTATTCACAGAAGGCATTTAGGAGTCCTAAAGTTAGGACTACTAACTTCTGTGAATACCGAAATGAGTAAGTTCATTCTGTGAATACCAAAATGAGTAAGTGTATTCTGTGAATACCAAAAAGTACTAACTTTACGTTTTTGACGTAAGTTAGTTCTGTGAATCAGGCCCTTCGCCACTGGTAAAACCCCCACGGTTGAAGGGAAGATGGCCAGAAAATGGAACACCCTTGATAAAAAGGAATTTCTGGACACACTGGTTAGCACAGCCCCAAACTCGGCGTCTGATATCAACATCTCTGAGGCAAAAATATCGACTTGGCTACTAGCGGCCAGTGATAAGCATGCACCCCTCAAAAAAGTAAATTGGCCCGCCGCGCTGATGCTCAGAGATGGTTCTCTCATGAACTAAAATCTCAAAAATTGGCCCTTCGCCAACTGGAAAGGCAGTGGAGACAGAACTATTCTCCAGATAGGAAACTCCACTACCTGACAGCACGGAAAGAATATAAGAATGTCATCTTCTCGGCCAAAGCTGCTCACTTCTCATCTAGAATCCTTAACTCCATCAAGAACTCCAAAGAAATATTTTCGATTGTCAATGAATTGTCCAACCCAGACAGAATTCTACCCAAGGCCACTCCAACTCAAGCACTATGTGACTCCCTGAACGATTACTTCATCGAAAAGATTACCACCATTAAAGCTAGCATCCCTAAACACCCCCTCAATATGACTCCTTCTGCCACGCACAGCAACAACTGTACGCTCGATTATTTCCCAGCCATTAGCACCGAGGCCTTCCAGGACCTCCTGTCTAAAGTTAAATCAGGAGCCCCCACGGACTGCAGCCCACCACATGTGCTAAAAGATGCCTTCTCCGTCTTCCCGGGCCCAGCACTTGCCTTTTTGAACGAGTCCCTCTTTCTTGGTCGCGTTCCCACAGCGTTCAAAGAAGCTATTGTGGTCCCTCTTCTGAAAAAACCTGGAGCAGACCCTATGAGCCCGTCAAACTACCGTCCCATCTCCCTGCTCCCATACCTGGCTAAAGTACTGGAGGCCCATGTGGCGAGGTGCCTGTCAAACTTCATGGAAGAATCAAACTACCTTGACTCCCATCAAGCGGGTTTTCGCCCCGCGCACTCCACGGAAACGGTGATATTAGCGGTCTTGGATTCTCTGCGAGATAAAGCTGACAAAGGCTCCCCTCAGGCCCTGGTGCTACTGGATCTTTCCGCCGCCTTTGACACGGTCGACCATGATATACTGGCAGACCGTGTCAGGCTGGCCGGCATCCAGGGCACAGCCTCTAGATGTCTTAGCTCCTTCCTAGAAGACCGCTCCCAGGCAGTTCGCTCAGCCCAGTTCACGGCTCCCAAGCGAAGAACAACGTGTGGAGTGCTGCAAGGCTCCTCACTTTCCCCCCACCTGTTCAACCTTTACCTTCTCCCCCTGATTCAGTCCCTAAAAGAAAGGAACGTGACGACCTACAACTGGTGTTTACCGTCGACAATTCACCAAAATCTGTCACCGAATTTCAGGCCACTATGTTGTACATCCGTCACTGGATGGATCATAACCACCTAAAGCTAAATCCAGGCAAGATGGAGCTAGTACTAACAGGGGGTAGCTACAAGTTCTGAGGCCCACACTATTGGCCGACGGAGCTAGGACCCCCTCCCATCCCCCTCTGCCAAAACTCTCGGTGTCACCTTAAACAATGATCTTTCACTAAGAACGCAAGTCGGATCAGTGATTTCGAAATGCTTCTTTCAGCTACGAAAGATCAGGAAGTTCTGCCGATTACTCATGCAGGAAGCTCTGACACAGGTCATAATAGCCACGGTGCTGTCGCACCTGGACTATGCAAACTCAGTATACCTGGGCATGCCACTCTTCCTTACCAAGCGGCTGCAGATGGTTCAGAACCAGGCAGCCAGACTGATCCTCCGGCAACCTAGGTGGCAATCAGCCTCCCCTCTCTTGAGGAAACAGCATTGGCTTCCCATTCCTCAACGCTGCATTTTTAAAACTGGTTGCTTGATTTTCAAATCTCTTTACGGTCGTAGCCCCAAATTTATTAACGATCTGATACTAAGGTACACTCCCTCACGCAACCTACGATCAGCTCACCTTCTGCTTCTGTCTACCCCCACGTTCAAGCTAAAACGTCAGGCAGGCTGCAGATTCGCCTCTCTTGCTCCGAGATTGTGGAATTCCTTCCCCTTGGAGATCCGGTCATGTACGGACCTACTGAGCTTCAGGAAGACCCTTAAAACCTGGCTGTTTGTACAGGCCTACGAATAATTTCTCTCCACTGGAAACGGCCAATTCTTAACCCAGCGCCATGAAACCAATCGGTGTACGCGCGCTTTACAAATCATTTTTAACATTAACATAAACATTTAACAAGGGTTGTGGGAGAGCTGAGAGAATGGGATGAGGTTGAAGAGTTAGCAGGTAAGAGATAGACATCAGAGAAGAGTTAGAAGAGAGAAAGTGGATACAACTGGAGCAGTGATGCAAGAGACAGTGAGAGAGATAGGAGGGAGGGAAGTCAGTGGAGAGAACAAATAAAAATAAAAGATAGGATTAAATGAGGGAAATGGGTAGACAAATGAAGGAGGGGCAGGAGAAGAGAGAGAAAGGGAAGAGCTGTTCAAGTGGAGGCAAGAATAAGACAGAGTGTGGGCATGAGGAGGAGAGAGATACAAAAAGATGCAGAAAAGGAATGAGGGGCAAGGAGGGGGAGACAATAAGAAGGAGAGACTGGTAAGCAATATGACAGACTCCCAGGTTCAACTTTCGAATACTCTGTGGCTCACAGGATCTGTTCTGATATGCCACTATCCATATCACCTGCATTTAATGGTTTCAGGCTGTTGTAGACTATCGCCTTTTACAATAGGATATAATTCACTGACCTATAAAGTGGCACACATAAGCCTTGAAATGTCACACACAAACACATTGCACACATGGGAGTGTCACACATAGGGCAATTAAAAACTTTGCAACTAAGCTGGTGTGATCTTAACTGTGCGTGTCTGCATATGTGCACAGAACTTTAATCAAGTACCACCTCAGAAAGACTTGTTTAATGTTTAATATCATGGTTACACATTTGTTTAACAGTACGATCAGGTTACAAGGGCACTAGGTTACTGCCCTTCCATTTCTGGTGCTTTGCAGCAGTTTAAAGATCTTAGAGTTTCTTGTTACTCAAATGGGTGTAATTTCTGATATTTATATGTTTCCCTCATCTTTATTCCTTGATTTTGCTCACGCGAAAGTGTCACTCATAGTCATTGAAATGTCACTCATAATTACACTGGCTGGAATAATTTCAGAATTTTGGGCCGATAGACCTCCCCTGGAACTCCGTCGTGGCCTGTTGCCTTCCCCTTCTTCATGTGAGCAACAACTGACCCTGTTTCCTCCTCAAAAATTACGCTTATTAGCACATCCTACTGAAATCAAATGAGCACAGGGCAGATATTTTGATGTTGCGGACGGTACAAAAATGAGCAAAATCACATAAAGCTGGAATTTTTACATTTTATCTGTACATACTACAATGAACAAATATAAATAGAAAGCAGTTTTAAAAATGTTCTGGAGGTGATCTATGAGTGACTAACACTTAAAGTAACCATATACAGAAATGGCACATTACAAATGAATGAATTCAATTTTGTTTTCAGTCTTGTTTAGTATCAGGTCCAGGCCTTTGCAGACTCTTTGAATAACAACTAATGGCCAATTTGTCTCTAGAAAAGGTATCAACTCTAGGGTGAGATACCTGACTGCTGCTTTCCACCAGTGCCTGAGAGCAGCCTTGTTTTCAGTCTTGAGCTGCGACGTGTTTTGGTGCTTCAGCCAGGGAGGAAGGAAAAAGTCGAGAGCTGCAATTTAAAGATGTGTCAAAGCGCATGGAGAGCCACAGGCAGTTCTCCTCAGGAGTTTCTCGCTCTGGCTCATAGCAGGTTTTGCTTCTTACGGTCCTCCTTGCATGCTGTTTAATGGGGGCCCAGACGCCCGCCCAAGCAGCAGCATTGGCTTCTAGGGTAAGGCTTGTAAAATGAAAAACATCCTGCATAGTGTCAGTCACCGACGCTGACAACACTGAAGTCTGGTAAGCACGCACACAGTACATTGCCACTGAGGCCCCAAGTGGACTATATGATACCAATCCCACACTCTCTCTGTGCCTGCAGCCAGCACCGCAATAAGAAAAACAATGGTAAATTTGCCCACCACTTAGTTCATAGTTGTAGCTCAGTTCTTACTGTGGATCACGTTATTCAGTAATTCTGTCAAAGACGGATGTGTTCGACTAAATGTTAACATTTGGTGCTAGAATACACACCAGGTAATTCACCAACTCGTGTTCTAAAGTTTACAGCGGCGATAGCAAGTCAGGCGTACTACAGTACCTTGTGTATGGCTTACGGCTTTGACGTTCCCAATAGGCAGCCTGGAACTTCCAAAGAAAGAATATCACGCGCTTTCCTAAAATTAAATCAATTTGATTGTGACTGTTATACTTTGACTGACAGTGGCTGGTGGCTATACCTACTGTGTTCGTTCTGTAGCTCTTCTTCTTCCCCTCGACAGTGTGACTCTCCACTAATGACGACTGGCCGTCTCACCTCTGTCTCCTGACTGCACAATGCAGCAGTGCACTCTCCCTTGTCCAGTGGACTCGAGTCAGCTGTCCTGGGCTGCTTGGAAATAATTCGCTGGCGTGGCCAATAATTTAGCTTCTGCGTCCCTTGACAGAGCAGGCGGCATGGACAGGTCCGAGCATCATCACGCTTTACACGTCGTGCTTTTGGACTTGCTGCATTTCTTTTAGGTAACTCGTAAGTTAGAAATCTCTGCTTAGCCTAGTGTGCTGCCCGGCTGGTATTTTGCTGCTTCTTTCTGTCTCTGCATCCAGATATATAATACAACAAGTAACATTGCACCTACAGCAGTAAAATCTTATGATGGTACCACCATTGGAGTCTTGTGCTTTTCTAAACTCGAAGTGTACTTGCCTGTATAACCAATTCATGTCATGGTGTGTGTGTCCGAATTGCAAACCTGCCTTGAGACCCTTAACGTGGTGCTGTATGTGTGGAAATGCACCGTCTTTTCACTTTTTTGATCAAAAGTTCGGAGTGATATTTGGCGCTGCACCCACACGCGCGGTCTGGTTCCTGGTGCACATAGCCGTGGCTGCAGCGCACAGAGACCCTACACTGCTGCACACAGAGCAAAAAAATTAGAGGGAACATTGGACATGAGGCGAGTCTATTTTAGAATGTAACGAAAGCATCTTGTGGTAGCACATTGTCATTTACAGACAGCACATTTTCCTTTAAAATGGCTACTAAATTTGCACAGACATACAGTTTTACTGATTCAACTATATAGCACTCAAATGATAATGTGTGGACATCAGGTTTCTGTGAATAGCTCTCATTTGTGCATCACCAAGTAAAGTAGCTTGATTTTGTTTGATTATATTTAAATCTCTGTTTCCAGCACACTTCGGAATGACATTTTTTGCTTTCCTAACTGCTAAATACATACAGTGCATTTACAGATATTTGCATGTTGTTGTGTGTTGCACAAAAACGACATCCTACAGCCTTTCCTTGCACTCTCCCTCTACTCAAGTAAAAACCCCTCTTGCTTTGCAGTCAGAGAAAGAAAAGTTAACACCAGTAGCGGCTCCTCGAGGGAGTGCTGCGGGGCGGTAGGGCGGGGGAGGGGCAGGGTAGGGGGTAGTAAACTACAGCATACGGCCGAACAGAGTTGAGTAAATAAATAAAACAAATTACATTGCGCGCGCAGCATCACCATTTGGCGATGCAGCACGCACAATGTAATTCGTTTTATTTATTTACTCAACTCTGTTCGGCCGTATGCCGTAGTTTACTACCCGCCACCCTGCCCCTCCCCCGCCCCACCACACCGCCCAGCAGCACTCCCTCGAGGAGTCGCTACTGGTTAACACCAATCCTTGTGTTACACGAATTTGCATGCATTTTTCACAAGATATAGCCTGACATTTCACCTGTCTTTAAAGCACTGGAGAATGTAAAAAGATAAACACAGAATTAAAAGGTATCGTTATTTTTTGCTTAGACTTTCCCGACGCACCAAAAATCGGCTCACACTCCACCAGTGGGTTGTGACTGACAGTTTGGAAAACACTGCTCTGGATTGTACGAATTAAAGGGACTCTCTGGAGGGAGAAAGGAGAGGTCTGGACCACTTGGGCATACCCAGGGGTGTGGTCGTTGGTAGGAAAGGGCAGGAAGTTTATAAGCCCAGTCGAACCCTTCATAGCCCTCTTTGTCTCTGCTCTCATCTGCGCCTACACAACACAGCAAAATAAGAATTGTGCTGCATTTCCTTTTCAGGTAAAGGCATAGTTGAGGACACGCAGAGGACAAGTAGCCCATAGTTTTCCAGTATCCTAGCTGTATTTTACTCATATACAATTGTATTCTGCTAGGTCAAAGAGTTACAAATATATTTATTTATTTATTTAATTCACTGTAGCGATTTATTGAATGGTTGTTGATCACAGTTAGCTTACCTCTTTAGCATGGTATGACGGACTCTGGGATTCGGACGCCAAAGTAGTTAGAATTTTCATTTCCATGAAAATAAAAACATTATAGCTTTTCAAACATAGATCTTTTTGTTTTCTTAAGGAATGGATCTCATTGTGTGGCCTGGCAGGAGGGAGGCGCTGCAAGGTTCAGAATTTTGAGACAAGTTTCTTTGCAAGGCCACCAACTGGATGAGTCTAAAAGAGCATCTATCACTTACTGTCATCAGAAAACAGCCTACATAGGTAAATTAGATGCTACTTCTTCCAAAGCGGATGTCCTTCTCACAAGGCTTTTAAGGCAAGTTAATGCTGTTCAGCAATGTGCCCAATTCTATCCAACGCCCTGTGTTAAGTATGTTGTTTAAACGATGACGCTTTTCTCCAATTCTAATTTAAATCATTTAAATCAATTCTGATTGACCAGGAGCAGCGATAATGTGCAAGGATTTAGCTGCTCCTCAACTGGATCTGGTCAACAAATCATAATACAAGCTGGAAAGCACATTAGGCTTTAAAATGAACATGGTACAAATAGTATAGCAAAACCACAAAGGTTTATTAAGTTAAAAATCATTACAGAAGCCAAATTTGAAAAGTTAGCCATTTGTATCAAGCAATAGCATGAAGCTCAGAATAAATTGCAAGAAATAATTAAGATGGACCAAATAAAGTTCAGTTCTAGTGAATAAACCTTAGTCATAGAATAGAGATCAGACCAATGTGGTGCTGTCTCCTAGATTTAAGGGCAAACAACGAGCCCACAAGCTCCAAGAAAGGGTTTCGTTTATAAAGCATTATACAAAGGAAGTTATATAATTAGTAAAATTGTGCAAGAGTTACATGGTTTCAACCAATGACATTGGAGAGAGAGCATCTTTCCATTGCCCAACTTCACAGGAGGTGACATCACTGGATAGTCCATTATCGATCTGCTAAGGAAGTGACATCACTGGTTTCCTGCCCACAGTGCCCTGCGCTCTTCCCAGGAACTATTTAATGGTGGCTGTAACGCAGAAGACTACACGCCTGGACTGTGCCCAGTTCCAGGAACCGTGGTTCTCACCCTTCCCACTGATACCCTGCTAAGCTCCTCCATGCTCATAACGCCCGCTGCTGCTTGCTATACTGCTACCACACTGCACCACACACCACGGAAGGAGTGTTCACATGTGCCTACTGCAAGTTCTCATGCACTCTCCCACATCCTACACCCATCACTCCTGAACCAACAGCATCAAGCACCCCACTCGTTCATACTTACACAAACCAGCCACCCGCTCACACACACAGACCTAACATCACCCAGACAACACACCACACATGCACACATGCTTCTCATCACCTGCTCACTTACCAAACATGTCACAGACATATGGGACCTACTACATGACCATTCTCCTAATCTTTTTCAAAGAAACATGGCTAAATGCAACCTTGGCACCAGATATTGATACACCCATCCCGGCTGGCTAGAAGATTGTTAGGCAAGACCGTCAGCACAAGCCCAGAGGTGGAGTAGCCATCATATTCATAGATACTATCAACTGCACCACCTACACCAACAACCCCACTAGCTACATGGAACACCTCACGTTCAAGACACGCATGACAGCCAACTTCCCCCTTGGGCGGAACTCTCCTATACTGACCACCAGAACCTATAACCACTTCCGCAATCAACATCATTGATTTTATTGCACCCCTCATCATCATAACCAGCACCTTCATCCTCCTCTGAGTCATTAATTTTCACATAGAAGACCAACCGACTCAAACTTTACACCCTTATCGAAAACCTCAGAAAGATTGGCATCACCCAGTGTGTTACTGAACCCACCCATCCCACCGGACACTTATTTGACCATGTTGCTCCTCAATCAATAAAGTCACAGTCGACAAGCCAGCAACTATGATTCATACAAAAACATTTTTTTATTTTTTAACTTGAAGCAATTCAAAGTACCAACAAACAAAAAGTTTCATGGAACAATTCATAGTACCAGCAAATCAAAAGTTTTTGTTACTTGCTGTTCAATAAAATAAACACATCCAGCAAACAAATTTAGACCATATGTTTAGAAACGGATAGCATTATATTTCAACGATGGAAAGCTTGATACAGTGATCCTTCCACATAGCGTTGGACCGGCAGCTGACACGTGTTTCGTTTCAAAGAAACTTTTTCAAGGCTTCAAAAACTTAATAGATGGATTCTCAAAGTATTCCATATGAAATTCTGATCTTCCAGCGAAGCCGTTCCGGCTAAGTTTTTTTTTCCTGACTTATCCGGAACGGCTTCGGTACACGACGGAATTTACAAAGACAGGGGCATATCATAGCCCGATGCTCGTCGTTGAATGATCAATGCCTATCATAATATTTATTTGAAATTATGGGGAACTATCTTCGTTCTGGATAAAAATACTTTTTCTAATAGGGACTAAATATTTTCGCTGGAAGATCAGAATTTCATATGGAATACTTTGAGAATCCATCTATTAAGTTTTTGAAGCCTTGAAAAAGTTTCTTTGAAACGAAACACGTGTCGGCTGCCGGTACAACGCTATGTGGAAGGATCACTGTATCAAGCTTTCCATCATTGAAATATAATGCTATCCGTTTCTAAACATATGGTCTAAATTTGTTTGTTGGATGTGTTTATTTTATTGAACAGCAAGTAACAAAAACTTTTGATTTGCTGGTACTATGAATTGTTCCATGAAACTTTTTGTTTGTTGGTACTTTGAATTGCTTCAAGTTAAAAAATAAAAAAATCTTTTTGTATGAATCAAAATTGAATTGACTTGAGTGCCGAGGTTCATCCATAGTCTTTGATATCACCACTGGGTTCTTTTGAACCACAGCGGGTAACACCTTAGGTAGTGGGGTGTAAATCTTTAACCTTGAGGGGCACCAATACTGTGAACTAATACTTAATGCACATAGAGAGTGATGTGCTACCAATAAGACCACCACTACCATTTGTAAATATTGTAAAGCCAGCAACTATGTCCTGGACAGATCACTCCCTCGTCAGTTTCAGAATACCCATCTCACTCCATCACAGACCTACCTCCATCGGAACCACCTGCCACAGCTGGAAATGCATCTCAGAAGAGAAGTTGGATCTGTCCTCACCTAGCACCAGCCTGAGCACACCAGCAACTAGCTGAAAGCCGTCAAAAACCTCCACAACTGAATATCCATATGCACCAATACACTGGCTCCCTCAAATTCAACCCAGTGGCAAGAGACTGACCACAGGCCAGCTGGTACACATAGGAACACACCTCCTGTTGCCACCAGCAACATCACCCCCTTAAAAGTAGAAGTGGGTGGAGCTCACGGAGTTGTACTTCCCGGAATTCCGCGGAGTTGCAAGAAAACTTCGCGATAATCCACATAGTTCTGCCCACTGTGATTAAATATTATATGAGTGAATGCATTACTATGATCCCTGCAACTTGCGTGCTATAATAACTGCCAGCCCTCCCTTTTGTAATGGTGCATTTAAATACTCAGGCTGCAATTCTGACTTCCACATACTTCAGTCGGAGCAGAACTGCTTCTGACAAACCATGTTTCGGTGTACATTTGACAGGTTTCCCAATTCCTAATTCAGTGATTCTCCACCGAGTGCAGACTGGCGGGTGGTGAGGGAGACACATTGCAATAGCCGCTGGATGAAGGAGCCCCCTTTAGCTCAAAGACTAGGGGGACCTATCCTCCTAGTGCCTGGATGCTACAGGGGAGCCTGCTAAGCGCTGACAGGTGTGGATGAGTGCCTTTGAGGCCTCTAAATGAATGCACATGTCAGGAGGTCCTGCTCTTGAGGGGCAGGAAAGAGGGGCTGCTTGTCACAGATCACCGTCCCTGGGGGACATAAGAGACTCAGTCATGCAGCTCGGGGCTTCAGACCCTATGACAACACCCCAGAGGCAGAACAAAGGAAAGCAAAACCGTCATAAGGAATCAATACATAATGCGAATAAATACAAAATAGAAAAAGAACGTGCAAAGATGATGAGGAGTCCTTGGCCAGGAGTATATAATCCAAGATTGAGGCGTATGGGACAAGGTTCAGAAGTTCTTGCAGGACACCACATAGCCCGAAAAGAGAAAAAACAGAGAAGATGGAACCTGGTCTCCATGGGTCCGAGGGATGCAACAAACCACCAAAATTAAACACCTGGGGGCAGATTTACAAGCCCCTTGCGCCTTTTTTGCGTCATTTTTAACATGGGAAAAGTGACGCAAAAGTGGCGCAAGGGGCTTGTAAATAAGCCCCCTGGTGTTGAGCAGGACTCCAGGGGTAACCATTTTTTGATAAATCCTCTGTGTGCCTGGCTGAAACCTGCTGAACTGTCATCAGAGTCCAGTGCAGAGAAGTCCAGAAGTAGCACTTTTATAGGACATTCTTAACAATGTATGTTACAGGACCCCCTCTCTAGAAACATCCTGAAACCCTCCAGCGCTTTACAGAAAACATCCGTCAGAAGTAGCTTCTAGGTGCACCTCCACCGAAGCATATTGACACCCGCCCTGCAGCGCCCTGCAAGGCCCTCTTCGGCACTAGGCTCTGGACAGTGGTAGCAGAACATGTTGTCGCCACCTAGTTCCTGAGTGGCGCTCAGTGAGGATGGCATAAGGGGGCAACAGAGGAGCGCGCTCTGTCTTTGAGACCACCTGGCAGCGCAACACAAGCTGGGAGATTGCAGAAGCGCTGAAAGAGAAGCTTTGTTTATGCGCACAATTTATTTATTTATTTATAAAGCGCCAGAATCGACCCCCGAAGGGGTATCTCTGCGCTCGGGACGGGCCACCTGTGGAAAAGGCTATCTTCTAGGAATCAGGAGCGGAAGAGAAAGATCTTGAGCTGTTTCCTGAAATGGGAATGTTCCGGGCACTGTCTGAGCTGCACAGGAAGCTTGTTCCAATAACAGGGACCTAAATAGGAAAGAGACCTCCCACCTTGTCTGGACCGTTTAATTCTAGGCACTGCAAGGAAGGATTTGGATCCTGAGCGGAGAGACCGCCGAGGTGTATAGGGGATAAATTTATCTGCAAGATAGCTAGGGCCAGAATTGGACAAGGCCTTGTGTATGGTGCAACAGATTTTAAACTGTACTCGTTCCCGTATTGGGAGCCAGTGGAGCTGAAAGAGCAGAGGTCGGGAGGCTGTCCTAGGCGGGACGTTCAGGATCAGACATGTCGCTGTGTTCTGGACAACCTGCAGTCTGTTAAGAGCAGCCTCGTTAGCGGACAACAGTAGGCTGTTACAGTAATCCAGGCGACTTAAGATAAGCGCCTGGGTTAACGTCTTCCTGGATGAATCAGGGAGCAAGGGAAGGATGCGACGCAGTAGGCCCAGCACATGAAAGCAAGAGCCAGCTGTCTGTGCGGCATGCTCCTTCATGGTGAGGGTCTGCTCCAGGCGAACACCCAAGTTTTTTACACAGGTCTTGGGAACAGGGGGTGCCCAAGTCTGTGGGCCACCAATCGGGGTCCACAGTAGTTGAGCTTCCCCAAAGAGCATGATCTCCGTCTTTCCCACATTGCACTGAAGAAAGTTACTCCTCATCCACTGTGAGATGTTTCTCATTCCCAGAGAGAAAGCGGCCTGTACTGAAGGAGTGAATTTTGCAAATGGAAAGAGCAGCTGGGTATCGTCAGCATAGGAGACGGGGATAAACCTGCTACTCCTTAACAGATTGGCCAAGGGAGCCACATAGATGTTAAACAAGGTCGGGCTCAAACAAGAGCCCTGTGGTACTTCCTTGGACAACTCTGTTACAGCAGAACGATACGGACCAAGGTTAACTGCCTGTGAGCGAGATGAAAGAAAACTCGTCAGCCATTGAAGAGCCAAATCTCTAAGTCCAATCTCCTCCAGTCTCCTGAGCAAAATCTTGTGGGAAACCGTGTCGAACGCGGCGGATAGGTCCAGCAGCACCAGAATCATGGAATGGCCTCTATCTAGGGTCATCCTGATTTTATCGGTGACCGCTATTAGGGCCGATTCTGTGCTGTATTTAGGGCGAAAGCCTGATTGAGAAGAATCAAGACTACCCGTCCGTTCGACGTAGTTGGAGAGATGGGTGTTAATGTGTTTCTCCAATAGCTTGCCCAGGAACGGTAGGAGGGAGATAGGACGGAGATTGGAGAACTCAGTTAGCGGGGCCTTGGTGTTCTTTCGGATAGGCATAACCTGTGCTGCTTTCCATTCCAGAGGGGCCAGGCCTCCTCGCAGAGAGAGATTGAGGAGATGTGCAATGGAGGGGGACAGGTGACAGGCAAGAGAGGTGGTGGTTTTGCCGGAATGCAATCCAGAGGTGATCCTGATTTGACTGAACGGATCAGTGATTCTACCTCCGCCTGCGTCACTAAGGGAAAACTTCCCAATGATTGGGTAACTGTCTGCCCAGGTACTTTGGGGATCATAATAGAAGAGGGATGCTCTCCTAATTGGACTATTTTGTCGTAGATAGTCTCAATTTTTGTGTGAAGAAGGTGCTAATATCATCGCACAATTTTTGTGTCGGGGCCATTGATTCTCACATGCTTTAGGATTGGTAAAGGACTGAAGTATGCGATATAGCACCTTCGGGTCATTATTAGCCTGGTCTAATTGTAGAGCTATGTGAGCTTTACGAGCTGCTCTGATTTCCCCATGATAATTAGCCAAAGCTGTATAAAACCGCTCCTTGTCTTCCTCCTCATGAGTAAAGCGCCACTGTTTTTCATGCTTCCTGCAGATTCGTTTCTGGGCGCGAAGTTGAGGGGAATACCAGGCATTCTGGGGGTGCTTAGGGGTGCTAGGGAAGGGTTTCAGAGGGGCTAACTGGTCCGCAGCTCTAGAGACTGCCAAGTTATACTTGTCAAGGGCCTCTTCGATGTCGTCTGATTCTAGTATCATTTTAAATTGATTATTTTAACCATTTTTATTATGACTGCTATTTTTCTGAATAATAATCTATTACAAATCAATGTTTATTGTTACCCAACAGTACTATTTTGTCGACCTTAAATGGATGAAAGCCTTTCATCCATTTAAGGTCGACAAAATGAGTACTGTTGGGTAACAATAAACATCTGTTATTCAGCGCCAAGATGCCCCGTTGCTGGGGTGAACGTGCGCTTTACAAATACACATGTTATGTTCAAGTTTGCTTAGATGACAATGTTCATTAAATGATTTGTAATAGATTATTATTCAGAAAAATAGCAGTCATAATAAAAATGGTTAAAATAATCAATTTAAAATGATAAGAAGATAAAAGGAATAGTAATCACAGAGAAAAACCCTGTTAAAGTGCATTAAAGGTCCCACTATAAAATCTCAATAAAATGATAGGACCACAAGCAATTTTAAAAATCCTTGGGCCCGATTCACAGAACTAACTTAAGACAAAATCCTAAACTTACTACCATTTTGGTATTCACTTACTTACTCATTTTGAGTAACTTACTCATTTTGTGTAACTTACTCATTTTGGTATTCACAGAAGGCACGTACTCATAAATGAGTAAGTGCCTTCTGTGAATACCAAAATGAGTAACTTACTCATTTTGAGTAACTTACTCATTTTGTGTAACTTACTCATTTTGGTATTCACAGAAGGCACTTACTCATCTATGAGTAAGTGCCTTCTGTGAATACGAAAATGAGTAAGTTACACAAATGAGTAAGTTACTCAAAATGAGTAAGTAAGTGCCTTCTGTGAATACCAAAATGAGTAAGTGCCTTCTGTGAATACCAAAATGAGTAAGTGCCTTCTGTGAATACCAAAATGGTAGTAAGTTTAGGATTTTGTCTTAAGTTAGTTCTGTGAATCAGGATCCTAGTGTTGTTGGCGAGTTTCTCGAGTAATGGGTTTAGAAAAGTGGAAAAGAAGTACGCTACAGCAATCAATATCACTACGTAAGTGAGCGCCTTCTGATTATCCACATTTTTCCGAGAAACTTCTTATATGCTACACAGTCTGCGACATCACGAGCCAGACTTTCACCAGCACATGATGTATCACACAACGCAGCACTAAGGAACAACATAGTGCGCAAAAAATGCAAAACCACTTTGGACATTTCCAATGACTTTTTCTGCCAAAATATAGCACCTGAATGCTGGGACTTAATGGCATTTTCCACTTAAGGAGTGCAGAGAAAATTCTGCCAACTTCCTCAGAGGTATAAGAATATCCCAGGTCTGTTTTCTCCCTAAGTAATGTCACTTCTATGTCACATTGACACAGGAGCATTGTCCTACATTGATGACATTTACCTCATGGACTATCATCAAACAGGATTTTTTAAGCACTGCTTATTACCCGTAAGGGTATTCAGGCACGGGGGGTATTCTGCTGCTGAGGGTCATCAGTCAAACAGCCAGGTCTTAAGGATGTTTCTGAATTCATGCAGTGTGGGGGAGGTCCTGAGGTGGAGGGGAAGGCTGTTCCAGGTCTTGGTGGCCAGGTAGGAGAAGGAGCGGCCACCTATCCTGCTGCGGCGGTACCGAGGAGTGTGGGCGAGGGCGACGGATCGCAGTTGTCTGTTGGGTTGGTGGAAGTTTAGCCTGGTGTTGCGGTGAGCTGGTCCGACATTGTGAAGGGCTTTGTACGCATGGGTCATCATTTTGAACTAACATCTCTTCTGTATGGGGAGCTAGTGGAGGGATCTGAGGTGAGGGGTGATATGGTCTCGCCTCGGGAGGGTGAGGATGAGCCTGGCTCCTACGTTCTGGATGGTTTGTAGTCTGTTTAGAAGCTGGGTGGTGATCCCTACATAGAGGGTGTTGCTGTAATCCAGGGGGCAGGTGGTGAGGGCCTGGTGACCATGCGTCTGGTGCTGATGGGTATCCCCTTGAAGACTTTCCTGAGCATGCGTAGAGTGAGGAAGCAAGTTGAGGATAGTGACTTTATCTGACTTTTCATGCTGAGCCTGCTGTCAAGTATAATGCTGAGGTTTCTGGCATGTTCTGAGTGTGTCGGGGAGGGACCTAGTTCTGCTGGCCACCAGGTGTTGTCCCAGAGGGAAGTGTTGCTCCCTTAAGATGAGCACCTCTGTTTTGCAGGTGTTAAGTTTGAGGCAGTTGTTTTGCATCTAGCTGGCAACGCTAGCCCTGCACCTGTGGAAACTTGCTTCGGTGTTGGTGGGGTCAGCTGATAGGGAGAGTATGAGTTGAGTATTATCTGCATACAAGATGATGTTCATGCAGTGGGCTGACCAAGGTGGCCAGGGGTCCATGTATGCTTTGAACAGGGTGGGACTCAAAGAGGAGTCTACGGGACACCGCAGATTATGTTTTTGTGGTCCGAGGTGTAAGGCAGAAGGCAGCTGTGTTCTTCCAGTGAGAGAAGATGCAATCCATCTCAGGTAATCTTCTTATAAATTCTCATCTGGTGGAGTCTATTTAGGAGGATGCGGTGGGTCACTGTATCAAATGCTGCTGAGAGATCGAGCAGTATCGGGCTGCAGTGTCCCCTTGATCTAAGAGAGACCTGATGTCATCAGTGGCTGTGACCAGGATGGTCTCTGTGATATGGTTTGATTGTAATCCAGATTGGAGGGGTCCAGGAGGTTGTTGTTCTACAGGTGGTCAGTGAGTTCACGGTAAATTGCTTTTTCCAGGACTTTAGCCGTGAAGGGTAGAGAGGAGATAGGCCAGTAGTTTTTGGGTTATTGAGGGTCAGTGGAGGGTGTCTTGAGCAGGGGTTTGATCTCAGCGTTTTTCCATTCTGCTGGGAAGGAGGCAACAGAGATGGAAGTGTTGAGGATTAAGGTGAGTTCTTTGCTGATGGAGTTGTTCGCCAGGTTGAACATGTGGTGGGGACAATGGTCCCTGGGTGTACCAAAGTGGATGGATCTCATGATGGTGGCAGTAGTCTGTGTGGTGAGGGGGTCCCAAGCCATGATCCTTGGGGAGGGTGTGGAGTTGGTGATTTTTATGACTGTGAGAAGCTAGTGGAAGCACTGGACAATTTGGTCCAGTTGTCAGTAAATAAAGTCCCAGGGGTGGCCCTTATCTTATCACCTGATTGCTCAAGCTCTTCACACAAAGACAATTAGAGCAGGATGCAGGTGCTAGCTCAGGGCATTCTAAGATTAGCTATGAAAAAGGACTTGGGAAATCTAAGGCTAAACCAAACAAATGGCCCCATTTGGAGATTTTACAAACACTGAACCTTTTGGCTGATCACAAATGTAGCATTCATGACCCTGCAGGGGACACTTCGGATTCTCAAACCATTAGCAAGACACATCATACAAGAGAAAACTCACTCAGATTCCTCCCAAGATGCTATCCTGACCATCGCAGGAATGAAGAAACGTAAGAGGCGAGACATTTCTTGAATGCTCACATTTAACTCTGACAATATAGTGCATTTGCATTTTGTGGGTTGACTTCCTAACCCATAAGTGGCAGGCTGTGTAGAATGTAGACTCAGCTTAAGTTTTGAGAAGGAAGTGAGAAACTGCCTCAGAGCTGAATGTCCTAGACTATCATTAGATATAAATATGCCAGATTTAGACCCTAATATGGTCACACGTACGAGAAAGTTTTCCAGAAACCTTGAGAGGGGTATAGATGGAGTCTGGTGGGGGTGTCGAGACAGGCTGTTAAATCTGTCCAGCCCTCTAACAAAAATCCTTGATAAGACTCATCAAGCCAAGTATTTTAGGACACCAATAGATCCAGATGTATTGACTGGATGGGCATAAAGATTATTTTGTCAACTAGAAAAAGTTAACTGCACTGTATCAATGAAATGTCACAAGTCTATATATGTATAGACCCTAAGCTTACTGAACTGCCACAGCTGAAGCTGGCCCAATAGCTCAAGGACTAATATTTGGGGATCCTTTTGTCAAGGCCTTGAGTAAATTTGTTAAAATGTTCACTGCAGTAAATAAAGCCCAACTTTCACAAAAAAAGTATTTGGGCCCTACATATCCTTGTCCTACAGGGTACTGCAACTCCATTTTTCTAGTCCAGAAAAAGGGAGGGTGGTCTGCATCTGGTCTTAACCTAAAAGATTTCAACAATGAATATTGTACAGGCATTTCAAGGTGGAGCACATCCAGCTTTTGAAAGATTTGATGCAGCATCAGGATTGGATGGTGAGACTCAACATCAAGGATGCATATTTCTCATTCCAAATATGTTACCCCCACAGGTGATTTCTTCAGTTTCATTGGCAATAGAGATAGTACGAGCTTCTCTGCCCTTCTGTTCGGCCTGTCATCTGGTGCTTAACCAAGCTGATGAAGCCAGTGATGGATGAAAGGTGTATGCTTGATCATGATGACCTGATCATATTATTGCAAGAACGCCATACTGTGATTTTACACTTATCATGGATAATCCACTAGGCCCCTGTAACACACATCAGCCCTGCAGAGAAGAACTTCTGGGGCCACAATTCACAGTGCCTGGAGGTGCTGCAATATGAGCGGAGAGGCAGGGCCAATAACACAGTGCGCTTATATCGCTCCCCGGCCTCCCATAGCATGGGACGGGCCCGGACCAAGGGTGGGCCCGTCTGTGCCCGTCCTTATCTGACCAAGGCTGGGCTGGGCCCACTTTCTAAGCCCCCACCGATTTTGACCTCACAGCCAAATCCTACTGCAAGCTTGCCAACTTTGGGCAGAATTTGGACTAAGGTGGAAACTCACCTTGATGCCCGTGAACCGCTAGGGGAGTGAGCCCAGTAAGAATATCTGTTGGCACACTCTAAGGCACAAGAACTTCCCCCAGCTTGTACCAGGCCTGAGGAGGGCCCAGAGATCTTTGACTGCATTTTCTTGCACATTGGGCTTCCTGCAGTTTGCCTGATATCAACTGGAAGAGGCCAACCCCCTTTTGGCAGCCAACGTCTGATGATCTTGGTGAATCCTTTAGCCTATTGGCATTATCTTTAGTTGCCTAGGGTTGTTTCAAGCATGTGTGAAAAACATGGGAAAGAGGAAACTGGCAGCAGAAAAAGATGGTGTTACTACCAAGCCACAAACCGAGACCACGCTTAATTCCTTCCTTGCCCGTGCGGTGGGCATGATCGCAAAAGAGATAGACTTGGTGCAGAGGTGATTTTCTCTCGATCTGGGAGCTGGGGTGTGTGTTGTACCATCCCTCCCTATGTCACCACTCCCAGACACTTCCAATTTGGCCTCTCCTAGTCCCTCCAGCCCGCACAGCGTAGCAGACCCTGGCCAATCTTCACTGCCAGCTCCAAGTAAGGCACTTGTCATTGTTGACCACACGAGCAATAGCAGCTGTGAATCTTCTGTAAGGAAGAAGAGGAAAATCAAGAAAGAGCCCGCTGCCAGTCCCACTAAAAACAAGGGTCCTTTTAACTTCTCACTTTGATAGTTCAGCTAATTCAAAGGGCTCAAGCTCACACCAGTTAAATCCAGCAATGGGTGCTACTAACAAAGAGACAGATGAAGATTTAAATCCGACTTAGGTTATTGTTCTGTCTAAGGTTGAATCTGTAGTGCCCCCCCTAATTACTCCACTGGTATCTAGGATGAGCACCATAGAGGGTGAAACATCCTGAACAATGACTCCGGAACAACGAGTTACGGAGTCACGCAAGTGGAACAACGACTTGCCCGAACAACGACTCAGCCTTAACCACGCATGTGCGTGGTTAAGGCTGAGTCGGTCTAGTGTTCGGGCAGGGCGGAGTTCGGAGGAGCGTCGCAGAGGAACAGGTAAAAGGGATTAAGTTTCAGGGGTGGGGGAGTTTAGGGTTAGATTTTAGGGGTTGGGGTTTAGTTTTTAGGGGGTATGGGTGTTCGTATTTATTTAAAAGGTGGGTGAATTAGTTTATAATGTGTGGAGATCGATTTAAGGAGGTGGGGTGATCGTGAATAATTTTTTAGGGAGGGGGAAATTAGTTTTATGGGGGTTGAGTACGTTTATTCTGGGGTGTGTGGGTGAACGTGTATGTTAATAGGGTGGGGGGAATTAGAAATTAAGGTTTAAAGGGGACAGTGTATAATTTAAGAGTGGGGGAATTAGTTTTTAGAGGGATTGGGGTTTGGGGTTAGTATACAGGGGTTGGGGGTTTGGGTTAGTTTTAAGGGGGTGAAGGTGATCGAGATTGTTTTAAGGGTGTGTTGGTAATCGTGTATATTTTTAGGGTGGGGGAATAAATTTAGTGTGTGTGGGTAATCGTGTTTAATTTTAGGGTGGGGGTAATTAGTTTTTAAGGGGAGGAGGGATAGAGGAACTAGATGGAAAGCATTTTTTTTAACACGCATTCCTTTACCACGCAAAATCGTGGTAAAGGAATGCGTGATAAAAAAAATCGTGGTTTAGACGAGGTCGTGGTTGCGACCTCGTTGTTAAGGAAGTCGTGCTTGGCAAACGCGTAGTTAGAACATAAAACCCCATAGAGGGTGTGATATAAGATTTTTGCTCCAATCTCAATTCCTCTTTGACATCATCGGCATCATCAGCTGCAATCCAAACATTTGCCCAGGTATCAACTAATACTTGGACCAACTCCAAAGCGACATCTAATTTTTCAGACCAGAGGCCAGCACCCCCTCTGCGCACTTCTACCCTTCCCAACACTTCGGTTCAATGTGTAGGGGAGGTAGCGCACATGATAATTCCAAACCGTGGCTAAGTCAGTCATGGTCAGAAAGGGTGTGAGAGTTCTGATTGGGGCACTTCCCTTCCGTGTCCCCCCAGTGGCCACAACACGGTACAATCTTCACCCTCCCAGTTTGGATTTAACTCCTGCCTGTTGTCTATATCCGGTGGTTCTGGCTGGCGTACCGTCTCTGTCTATCAGCAAGGAGGAGTCTTACCTCGAATTGAAAAATAAAGTTTGTCACTAGCTAGTTCGGAATGCTGATTCTTCTTTAAATACAATGACATTCTTCTAGTCAGGAGAGTAGGATAGATTGGCCGCCTGGCAAAAACAATCGAAGGTGATTGTGTGGTGATTAATTGTAGACATCCGGCACTGGCCTTATTCTTGATCAAGTCTGGTTAAAAGGTGCACAGGCGAGAAGTAGGCTCAGGAGTTACTACCCTTCCATTAGGCATTTTTTACAAACCAACCTCATTGCGACAACCGAGCGGAAGCAGACACTTGCCATCCAGAGAGGACGGTATGGGCTCTTTCACTGTTCCTACCCAAAACTGATTCTTCCCACTTAGAGACTTGGATGGTACTGACTGACATCTAACATCAGTGGATGATGGCGGGAAACAGGAGAAACCAATCCACATATGTCTATGTCACAGATTGTGGACGTTTGTCATCATTTGTTGCCTGCAACTACCACTCCAATTAACTGTGGTGATCCCAGAGGTCCCCTGTCACTAGGCAGTACTCAGACTAAAATTGTCTCAGGGAACCTGGATGGACTAAAGAACAAATTCTCATGCCCAGAGTGGGGCAAGTTGATAGACCTTTTTGATATTTGTATGTTCCAGGAGACTTGGGCCATTGACCCCCTTTTTCGCTCTGGGTATGCTAGTTTTGAGTGAACTGCTCATTCTTCTCGGAAAGGTCAGCCCTCGGGGAAACTTGCCATTGGGTCAATTGCAATGTACGATCAAAGTTAGTGATCTTGCCTCCCCAGATGCTATGTGTATTGTTCTCCATTTTCCTTCTGGTGATTATTATAGTATCTGCAATGTATATTGTAGGAGTGTGGGTCCAAAGACTACTTTTCCAGTCATTGATTTGATTAATGACCATTTGTTATCACTCCCTGCTGTCCATTTTATGGGTTATAGCTGGTGACTATAACTGTAATTTTCAATCTCTAGGCCTTGATATTGGAATTATAGGTGGTGGTGAGGTGCATGACGAAGATGGTGTTTGGGCTATTCCAGCGCTAACACTTCCCCCATTCAGAAATGGTCTACTGCTGCTCTCCATCTTAATGCCTTTACCTTGAATAACGTCATGCGGGCCTGTAACGGGAGAGCTCATTTTGATACAGGGGGTAACATACCTTTAATCAGCAGGGTTGTTCCAGCCTGATAGATTATATCTTACTGGATATTAGACTGTAGCCACGATTGATTGATATGAAGGTGGTATCCAGACAGGACAGTGACCACAATACCCTGGACTTCATGCTGGGATTATTGGATACTAGTTTACTGAGTTATAATAATGAACCCTTTGACAGGAGGCCAGTAACTACTAATAACGGCTGTAGGCTCAAGTGGGGCACAGTAGCTGAGAACATAAGCACCCGGGTGCAGATTTATGAGGTTCTTACTTCTGCATTGGTAGCTGTGGAGGAAGTGGGAGTTATCCCCTCTGGCCCTTCCTCTTGGGGAGACTTAGCTGCCTTTCACAACACTCTATTTTCCATTCTTAAAAAATGCTTTAAGTTGAGTCTAGGGCTTTTCCTAACAAGCACAAGTTAGTGTTATGGTATACCAAAGCCTGCTGATTAGCTAGGCGGGCCCTTATAGATAAATCTCACAAAGAAGAGACAAGGGAAAAAGCCTTCTCTGACTCCCCTACCGTCATTGAAATCTCACTAAACTGAGAAGTACTAAGCAAAAAACGGAGGTACTGAACTTCACAAGACCTCCTAAATGTAACTACTACAAATAGATTACACGAGGACAACAAAAAAAGGGGAAAGACAAAAGATGTCTTAATACTGCCCTCACACACTTTGCAGTGTCATGCTTCATCATAGGGCCGCATCTGACATCCAGGTGCAGACCAACACACTGGATGGAGCGCAACATTTTTTGTATGTAAGAAGACTAGTGGTGAGGGTACAGCAAGTGTAAAGGAACAAAAACCACAATGACAAAAGAAGGAAAGAATATTCCCTTAAGAAGGGACCAAAAGGTGCAGACACATACAGTTAAAACTACCTAAAGGGCAACCATCGTCTCTCTTTATTCCTGTAGCCCCTTGGTAGGATTAAAACTAGAAAGTTGGGATATTCAGGGGAACAGAGAAAGCACACAACATGTAATACAGAGAATGTCATCTATCTAATAAGATGTCCGTGCAATATGCAGTATGTTGGTATGACGACTCGCAGAGTAAAAACTCGCATACTAGAACATATGAGTACCATACGTTGTGGGAAAACGAACACCAAGCTAACTGCCCATTTTAATGAGAAAAAACACACTGAACAAGAATTGAGGTGGACAGTACTAGACAAACCGTTTATTCCACCCTACACTGTAGACACCTCAAGCTTTACACTTGCTGCACCCTCACCACTAGTCATCTTACATACAAAAATGTTGCGCTCCA
Source organism: Calotriton arnoldi (assembly GCA_963921515.1). Taxonomy (NCBI): domain Eukaryota; kingdom Metazoa; phylum Chordata; class Amphibia; order Caudata; family Salamandridae; genus Calotriton; species Calotriton arnoldi. The sequence goes on along the minus strand of CAWUFW010018905.1, from coordinate 10,047 downwards.
TCCAGTGTGTTGGTCTGCACCTGGATGTCAGATGCGGCCCTATGATGAAGCATGACACTGCAAAGTGTGTGAGGGCAGTATTAAGACATCTTTTGTCTTTCCCCTTTTTTTGTTGTCCTCGTGTAATCTATTTGTAGTAGTTACATTTAGGAGGTCTTGTGAAATTCAGTACCTCCGTTTTTTGCTGGGCCCTTATAGATGCCTAAAATTCCAGAGTGCAAGGCAATGTTGTAAATCTGTCATTTCAAGGGAATCCATGCTAACCGCAGTTAGAAACAAAGACCAACAATTGTTTTGGCATATATTGACTGATAAGGGAGGGGAGACAGCTAAAGAGATCTCTTGTAATATTACTGCTACACGTACCCAAAAGGAACCTCCGCTCCGCCGACCTCGCCCTGGCAGAGACCCCCCGCATCCGCAGAAACAGAGCAGGCGGACGAGCCTTCTCTACATCGCAGCCAAGACCTGGAACGGTCTCCCAGCGAACATCAGACGCTCCCCGAACCTGCACACCTTCAGGAAGAACCTCAAGACCTGGCTCTTCAACTGAACCGAAGCTGCCCCCCCAGCCCTCCGCCCCCCAGCGCCTTGGGACCCTCACGGGTGAGTAGCATGCTTTATAAGCCCCTGATTGATTGATTGATTGATTGATTGAAGGTTGACCACTTCACACAGTTATATGGAAGCACTGCTGCTGATGGTCATGTTCAGTCTGTTGTGGCAGGGCCTTTTGTTCCCAGGGGAAGGGATAGTCCATCTAAGAACAGCCTGGGTGGTATTGACACTAGCTGTGGATTCCCTGGGCCAATGGAGACTTGCTCTCAGGGGGAAGGAAGTGGGGCTCAGGTCTCACAGGGACTGGCACTTTTTGGCTAGAGAACAGTGGCATCAGGCCCATAATGGCCAGGGAGGACTCAGGAGCGATCGGCTGGATTTTCCCAGACAAAGAATCTGGCTTAAATAAGGTGCCAGGGCACCTATTTAAGGCCGATAAGGATATTTGGAGAACTTACTTTACCCTGCTCTTCAATGCAATATTAAGACGGTCTACTATGCCCTCCACGCGAGCTGGAGCAGAAATCATACCAATTTTCAAGAAAGGCTTAAGATCATCACCCTCCAACTATCCACCTATTAGCCTAATTGATTCTTCCCAGAAACTCTTTAGCAGGATCCTGTTAGGTAAGATTGCAAACCTGGATGGATGAGGTAGGATTGTTGACCCCCTTGTAGGCAGGGTTTAGGGTGGGAACTAGCACCATTGACCAAGTGCTTCACCGCCTGCAACATATATATTGGAAACATGCCACCTTGGGGAGAGGCTGTTTATAAGTGGTCTTTGTCGACCTATGATCAGCCTTTGACCTTGTGCCTAGGGATACTCTGTGAAAGGTCATGAATGACCTGTGTGTCCAAGTATCTTATAGATGTCATCAGGAGGGTCCACTTAAATAACTATGCACAGATTAGGTGTGGCCCATCTGGGGACTAACTTCACATCTTCCTGTTAAACAGGTGTCAGACAAGGATGTGTCTTTGCTCTAACTCTGTTTTTGTTATACATGAATGAATTTGTGGCCCAGCTAGAGCAATCTAACCATGACATCCCTAGCTTTGCTAATAGGAAGGTTCAGCGCTCCTGTTTGCCAATGATACCCTGTTGGTATCTAAGGGGCCAATTCCGATTCGGGCCGGAAAACATACCGACCGACTCGGTACGGGAATGTTGTCCGACCGACACGTACCAGCGCTTCCCGATCCGAGTAGTACGATGAAATGCATGTGAATCACGACCGACTCGTACGGAACACAAGCCGAACGACCGAACCGCACGGAAACCAGTCATCTGGCTGGGAAACTACGCGAATCGAACCGACCGACACGCACCAGGAATGAACCCGACAGAAACGTACCCGCGAACTCCGACCCGCGCAGTACGATGCAATGCGTGTAAAACCAGACCGAGTCGCACGGAGCCCAAGCCATACGACCGACACGCATACAAAACCCAGCCGAAGCAACCCAATACTCCGCGACCGACGCGTACGCCGCAAATGAAACCCATCAGGAACACAGCTTGAAAGACTCGGAGAAGCCCGCACGAGCCAACTGCAGCATCCTACTCGGTCAGAAGAACGTCTCCTACATGCATAAAAAACACAAAGGAAAAAATACAAAAAAGGGCCAAACAAGCAATGACAAAGTCAATAAATACAGGGGAAAAAACACATGGAACAAGGACACACCCCCAACTCCACCCATATAAAGGCCACAAATCCCTACCATGATCCTTTGTAAATTCAACTGACCTGCCAGCACATAACACCATCAGACAGCAACCACAGACACACTCACAACTCATCCATCACACAAGCCACACACCATTAGCACCTCACAAATAGCACCCTCACATACACCCAGCAAAACTGACACTCACCCACCCTCACTTGCACACTCACACACACATCAATCCCCACCACCACCCATCACCATGCCCCCAAAGAAGAATCCAAAGTTCCTAGACAGTGAATTGGAAGTCCTGGTAGATGAGATCCTCAGGGTAGAGCCACAGTTGTTTGGTCCATTGGTCCAACAGACCCCCATGTCGCAGAAAACCAAGATGTGGGAGAGGATCGTTGACAGGGTGAATGCACAATCACCATGTTTGCGCCCAAAGGAAGACATCCAGAACAGGTGGTATGATGTGCGCAGGAGGGTCAAGGACCTACTCAAGAAGGATTACGCCTTGAGTAACCGCACCGGCAGTGGCCCTCCTGCCAAACCAGTATACCTCAGGCCCTGGGAGGAGAAAGTGCGGGCCATCCTACCACCAGTGAGCGTATATGGACTATCAAACATCCCAGAGCCTGGTGAGTACACAACCAATATACCCAATATTGTGTGACAATACACACACATCACTGTCAAGGGGATAGTCAAACCATGCACCCTTAGCAATTCCACAGCAACCAAAAGATAATCATCCCAAGATGTGTATGTTAGTTAGACAAACACAATACCTGCCATCTCATAGTGATATGTAACTGTGTCATGACATGTACAAACCTAACAACAAATAGAGCAAGGCAGTGGCAGATATCTAACCAACAAACACTGTCAGATATTTTGCCACCACTAGAACACCACCTCACAGGGAAGCTCACTGAAAGGAAGGAATTCTGTGTATGCTGGTGAAGTGAGTGTAGCCAATAGCATGATGGGAGTTGTAGTCACAGATATTGGTCACCCTCACAATTGGCCCATCAACACCACCCTGGACCATGCTCACATCACAGGGAGTGGAAAAGAACTGACAAGATGGCTGACACTGGGTACTGCTGTGGGGAGCACAAGGCCCTGCTGGGAACTGCGCACCAACAAACAACAGGACCACACTGTCAGCCATCTTGCCATTGGTGTCACACTCACACACAGTGAAGTCGACTCAAAAGGAAGGAAGTATGGGCATGCTGGGAAGGGGGGTGTAGGCAATAGCATGATGGGAGTGGTAGTCACAGATATTGGTCACCCTCACAATTGGCCCATCAACACCACTCTGAACCATGCTCACATCACAGGGAGTGGAAAAGAACTGACAAGATGGCTGACACTTGGTACTGCTGTGGGGAGCACAAGGCCCTGCTGGGAACTGTGCAACAACCAACAGCAGGACACCACTGACTGACATCCTGAAAGCCAACTTGCACTCCCTGCAATGGAAGCACGTTCCATGGTGGGATATCTGGCTGGGTGGGAAGGAGGACTGACAGCTATGACCATAGTTACCAGCAGCTTTTCTCACACACCCCCTTAACACAAACTCCACACAACTCACCTGGGAGAATGCAATGCCTCACACTCCAATTAAATATCCCACAAAGAACAAACACACTGGGTTATGCTGTGTGAAGCACAGGGACACTTTTGGGACTTGTAGCCAAACAAACGCCAGGACAACACTGTCAGCCATCCTGTCAGCACAGGCACACTATCCCACAGGGAAGCAGAGTCAAAAGGAAGGAAGTATGGGCATGCTGGGAAGGGGGGTGTAGGCAATAGCATGATGGGAGTGGTAGTCACAGCTCAACATCCCCCACCCACATGGCCCAGCAAGCTCACACTGAAGGATGCACACCTCACAGGGAGTGAAAAGCCACTTCTAAGATGTCTGACACTGGCCTCAGCTGTGGGGAGCACAAGGCCCTGCTGGGAACTGGGCACCAACAAACAACAGGACCACACTGTCAGCCATCTTGCCATTGCTGTCACACTCACACACAGTGAAGTCGACTCAAAAGGAAGGAAGTATGGGCATGCTGGGAAGGGGGGTGTAGGCAATAGCATGATGGGAGTGGTAGTCACAGATATTGGTCATCCTCACAATTGGCCCATCAACACCACTCTGAAGCATGCTCACATCATAGGGAGTGGAAAAGAACTGACAAGATGGTTGACACTGGGTACTGCTGTGGGGAGCACAAGGCCCTGCTGGGAACTGTGCACCAACAAACAACAGGACCACACTGTCAGCCATCTTGCCATTGCTGTCACACTCACACACAGTGAAGTCGACTCAAAAGGAAGGAAGTATGGGCATGCTGGGAAGGGGTGTAGGCAATAGCATGATGGGAGTGGTAGTCACAGATATTGGTCACCCTCACAATTGGCCCATCAACACCACTCTGAACCATGCTCACATCACAGGGAGTGGAAAAGAACTGACAAGATGGCTGACACTGGGTACTGCTGTGGGGAGCACAAGGCCCTGCTGGGAACTGTGCAACAACCAACAGCAGGACACCACTGACTGACATCCTGAAAGCCAACTTGTTCTCCCTGCAATGGAAGCACGTTCCATGGTGGGATATCTGGCTGGGTGGGAAGGAGGACTGACAGCTCTAACCATAGTCACAAGCTGCTTTTCTCATACCCCCCCTTAACACAAACTCCACACAACTCACCTGGGAGAATGCAATGCCTCACACTCTAATTAAATATCCCACAAAGAACAACCACACTGGGTTATGCTGTGTGAAGCACAGGGACACTTTTGGGACTTGTAGCCAAACAAATGCCAGGACAACACTGTCAGCCATCCTGTCAGCACAGGCACACTACCCCACAGGGAAGCAGAGTCAAAAGGAAGGAAGTATGGGCATGCTGGGAAGGGGCTTGTAGGCAATAGCATGATGGGAGTGGTAGTCACAGCTCAACATCCCCCACCCACATGGCCCAGCAAGCTCACACTGAAGCATGCACACCTCACAGGGAGTGAAAAGCCACTTCTAAGATGTCTGACAATGGTGCTCTTTTGTGGGGAGGACCAGGCCCTGCTGGGAACTGGGCACCAACCAACAGCAGGACACCACTGACTGACATCCTGAGAGTTAACCTGCACCCACTGCAAGGGTGGCATGCTTCATGGTGGGGTAACTGGGCTGGGGGGAGAAGGAGGTCCGGATGTCAACCAAATACCACCAATGCTGGTCATGCACACACCTCAACATCCACATTGAAATGCATCAGGTTGGCAGGACAATGATCCACACCAATATCAACCTCTGACTGTGACAACTTAGGACAATGCAATGTACAGGGCCGCATCCAGAGGTACAGTCACAACTGTCATGTGTTTGAACCATTGATGCCTGCAGAAACATAACATACATCGTGTGTCTCTTCCAAAAAGAGGTGATGATGGGGACACAGCAGCAGATGAGGAGGAGTCCCTGTCCCAGGCTCTGGTGGCCCCTGAGCTCTCTGGTGTGGAACAGCCTCTGCCCTCATCGGATGGTGAAGACCAACCTGGCACCTCCGGTGTGAGTCATCATGCAGCACCAGCAGGACCACCATCTGCACCCCCTGCACCCATTCCTCCAACATCTGCCAGCACACAGACCACCCCCGCCGACACGGACAGACCAAAGACACTCAATGACAACAGCACAGGGACCCCAGCCCACCGTGAAGCAACGGACAACAACCCCAGTACCAACCCCCAAGGGGGCCTAGGGTCACCTGTGCGTGCCACCGCCGGTCCCTCACGTGTCAACAGGGGTGGTAGGCAGAGGTCGCTGTTTGCAGAGGGGTCTGGACTGCATGATGACCCACAACTGGCACGCATTGCTGATGCATACCAGAATAGCACCGGAGAGGTCAGCCAGGTAGTACGGGGATCCTCAAGGACATTCAACAGCAGCAGGCTGCCCATCATGCCCGCTTGGACTCCCACATGTCCCGTGTGGAGACACACATGTCTGGCATGGAGTCCAAGTGGGACACATTGGAAGAACTGACAGCGGTGCAGAGGGACATATTGACATGCCACCGCCAGATTAGCACCAACATGTCCACACCTCCCTGTGTGCCCACAACATCTGGTGCCGCAACAACTGCAACTGCCACAGGGAGGGAGGATGACTCTGGTGGAGAGTCCTCTGCACCGCAGCGGCCTGCATGTGAGGGTCCCCCCAGAAAGAAGAGGGGTCGTCCGAGGAAGGACAACTGAGAGGCCGATGGCCATGTACATCCCCCAGGAACCCAACACCTGTTCTGGAAATTCTCCTTTGTGTGCAAACTGTTCACCCTGTCGAATGCAACCCAACTCTCCCATATGACATGGGGAGTTTAAATTGGACTAATGTATCAGATGACTGTGGACTTTACTCAGGACATTTCTGCTACCAACACTTCCAACACATCTGGGAACTTTGGATTCCAATCCCAATGTACAGCACCCACCATCCTGTGCACTATCCTCACACATGTATGTAAATAAACTCACTAATACACCATACTTGCCTCTGTTGTGATTCCAACATTGTTTCTGTCATGGAGATGATGATCTGCTAAATGACACTGTGCATGCTAACTGCTACAGCAGGTTCAACACTGTAGGAAGGTGGAATCTGACTATATGGTTGCCCCCACTTTTTTCCTGGTGTTTTGCTGGTTTATGACTTAGTTGGACTGGGATCCTGCTATTCAGGGCCCCAGGCTATCTGCTTCCTCTAAAATGGTTTCCACGTGCCTTAGGCACATCTCTGATTGGAATCTGGAGTGCCCTTATAAGTCCCTAGTATATGGTATACTATGTACCCAGGGCATAGGTACCCCAGAGGCCTGCCAGGGGCTGAAGCATGTATTATGCCACCCCTGGAAGGCCAGCCAAAATGACACCACAGGTCTGCTACTGCAGCCTGGATAAGGTGGTGCATGCACCTTTACTGTGATATAGGCTACCTATATCACTACCACTGCACACACATATAAACCTATAAGTCACTCCTATGGCAGGCCTTAACAATCCTGAAGGCAGAGTGCTTGGTTTTTATGTGAGAGGGTGCCCCTGCATGAGCAGAGCCCCTCAGCAGCACTCGGAGTCCCTCCTCTGATGCTGTTTGTGGTACAGCCTGACCATATACTCTTAAGTGCATTATATCCTCGCGGTACAATGCTAACTTTGGACCTGGCTGCACCAAAACATGTCGTGTTTGGTGTCAAACATCTTGGAATACTACCCCCGCCAATCCTGGCGGCGGGGGTAGCATTCCACCCTTCTAGAGGAGAGACATGTACACACCGGGCTACCCGGTAACTTCTTTCCAGAGCCCTGGCATCACAAAATGGATGCCGCTGCCACAGACACGGGTCTGGCCTCCTGCTGCTGACTGAAACTCCGGCAGGGAAGGCCTGGACAATAGGTTTCCTGTCGAAGGGAGGTGTAACCACCTCCCCAGACAGGATAGTGTGTATTGGGGCTGGGCGGGAGCACCCTCTGGTGCTTTGAAGTCCTGCACTGGGGGCACATTTGGTGTCCCTGTGCATATGCCAGTTCAAACCGATTGCAGGGGCTACCTGCCCCTGCTCTGGCGTGAAACTGGACAAAGGGAATGGGTGTAACCACCCCTCTTCCCTGACCCTCCCATAGGTGGGTCCCCAGAGTATGTCCAACCCCCTAACTTAGTATAAGTATGGGACCCCAGTCCTTAGGATTTTAGATATCCCTGAACGAAACTCTGCAACTGAATCCTGGAACTTCGATGCTCTACTCAAGATTAGAGGACTGAAGAATCTCCCTTGGGGTCAAGGAGTGACTCCCCTGCTTGGCAGGCACCAAAGAAGCAATTGTCCGGTCTGCATCGCCAAAGCTCCCGCCGGACGCCGAAGTCTTTGCATCACCAGAGGTAGATTTCCAGACTTCGCCGAGGCTGCTCTGAGTCTCCAACAAAGCTGAGGCCCATAGCTGTCGTGGGTAACGTGGAACCGTGACCCCTGGACACCGAGCACATTTGCAAGTGCATCCTCTTCCTGGTCTCCCACGAAGTTGTGCTTTGGGCTCCAAGTAGCCCCCGCCTCCAGCACCGACTGCACCGAAGATCACTGGCCTCCACTCCACGAGTGTCCTGCAAGCCAGCTCCAAGTGCATCCACTTGAGGCTCCTTCGCAGTCGCTAGTCCGTTGGCTAGTGGGCCCTCCCAAAGGCAACTCTTCTTCTGCTTGGGCTTCTCTGGTTGCTCCAGACGTGCCCTGACTTACCCTTGCTAGGTGAGTCCCTCAGACCTTGCTGGTGTGTACCACCGTCCTTCTTCTATTTCCAGGTGACTTGCCGTTGCCAAGGCTTGTTGGGTCCAATCTGGTCGCCGACACCCCAGCAATCAACAAACGTCGTGGCATAGCTCGAATCCAGCTCCTGGTTGTCGTCGACACCTCCTGGACCTCGTGGCTGAAGAGTCAAGACGACCATCAACCTACCTGAAGCACCCGACATCGGTGGGCATCTGCTCATCGCCTTCCTGGTCACTGGCTAGTGACCCAGACTCTGTCCCCTCTGCTTTCAGGTTCTTCAGATCTCCGATCCACCTTTGGATCCACCCGAACACTTTCGACTCTGGTCGCCAGCAGCACTTTGCAGCAGATTGCCATTGAAAACGACGACGAAACCCGACCCCGAAAGGCACCTATGCACCCGTCTTCCCTGGGTGAGGTAACACGAGTACTCCGGTGCTCCCATGGGTATTGACTCCAGAACAGCCTAGTTCTAAAGGGGTTTTCTCCAAGTCCTCCTCTAAGTGTCCTTTTTCTTTAAAACTCCAACCGCGACATTCCCCATAGAAGTCAACGGCGACTCGCGGCTGTGTTCTCACACTGCATGCGTCCCCCGTGGGTCCCCTGTGTCACTACCTTGGGTGGTTCCTTGAGGGCCAAGCACTTCTACAGGCTCTAGGCCTTGTGTCTAGTTCAGTCGTGGTTCTTATACCAATTTATTGGTATATGGTTTGGTACGCCCCTAGGGCTCAAACATGTATTTGTGCTATTACTGTTGATATTCGACTTGTAACTTATGTACTTCGAACTCTAGCCTCATAAAGAGACTAGAGGGATGTGTTTAAGACTAAATACATATATTTTAAATATATACCTGGTGTGGTCCTCTTTCATTTGGTCACTCAAGAGATTATAGACTGGTAAAACAAGCTGCTTTACATTCCTTCAAGACTTAGCCTGAAGGCTGCTCTCCATAGCTACCACTAGGATAGCTTTCAATAAAGGTTGTCTTTAACCTATCTCCAATAAGGGGTTGTTTGGACTGGTGCAAGGTGCCCACTATGATTAGTGGACAGCATATACCAGGCCAACTTCTCACAAACACCGTCATGTGAGTAACGGCGACGTGACACATATGAGGGAGACACACCACTAAGGCTACACAACACATACACACCAGGGCCATCTGACTCATCGCCTACACTGATGTTGCCAGGAAATACAGTGGAATGCACAGACACCACACCTATTCAGAGTCTGTGTTAACTAGCCCACAGGTGCAGTAAGCAAATGTCAGTCAGCGCCACACTGATGTTGCCAGGAAATACTGGGTGGAATGCACAGACAATTACACCTAATTCAGAGTCTGTGTTAATCTAGCCCACAGGTGCAGTAAGCAAATGTCAGTCAGATGTGACACAGACACCGACATCCCAAAGAGAAGAGAATCAGTTGTACACGGGTACATGTTGCTCTACCACAAATGCAAGGTAATCA